>BMAO01039369.1:0-24030 GCA_019973975.1 Trichonephila clavata | reverse complement strand
TTAGCCTTTGTGGGCACAACAAGTCTGTTAATTGTGAGAGTCATTTCATTAGCGCTCTTGCTTTCACACTGAATTTATTCAACTCAAGGTTTTGTTCAACACTATAAACATGTGTCTCAAGGGCAGAAAATACGAACGGCAAAGTCCCACATTCCGAACGATACTTTCGATTTATCGTTTCACTGTCTTTAAGTGCATTTCTGTGATTACTAATATTTGAAAATGTTTTCACTCGACCTCTATTCAGTAGCTGTTACAAGCTTATTAAATGTGGTTCCGAGAAATTGTTTTGCAACTTTTAATTGAAAATGTTCAAGACTGATTTGTATAGGAATTGTTTCAGGAGTTAGTTAAGGTTTTTAAAAAAAGTAACAAATGTTTATATTTATATGTAATATAAAACACCTTCAGGGTCGGTTTTTGAAAAATTCGCTTTTAGTACAACTCTACTCCACGAAAGAACATGCTGTTAAATTTCAAGTCTGTAGGTCCAGTTGTTTGAAAATGGAATTATTTCTCATTCATAAGATCTCTGGAACCCCTCAAAATCCACTTGAGGCCAATCTTTATATGAAAGGAATATGCCTACTAAAGTTTAGACTGTAGGGTTAATATTAAGAGGTGAATTGTTATCTCTAAAGGTATTTAACCCCTTTTGAAGTCTATTTTCGTAGTGAGTCCCTACTCCACGAAAAAAGCATGCCTGCTAAATCCGAAGTCTATAGGTCACAAACTTAAATTATCTCCAAAACCCCTCTAACCCCAGTTAAGGTTCGAATCCGGAAGAAGCACGGATGTTTGTAAATGCTTTGTGCATGGGGGTACTCTAAATAGCCATCGAGCTGCAAGTCCTCTCGTGAGGTTGGTGGGAGGTCCCTGACCACTCCCAGGTGTTCTCCCTCAAAATTGGTGGAACCAAGCAAAATTGTACAGTCACACTCACGTGCTCAAAGCTACGGCTAACGGCAGTCGTACAATCTAACCCGATGCCATGATGAATTTCGTGGCCTCGATGCGACTGTCAGACAGGTGGCATTAGCAACCACAAGTTCGATTTTCTCAAAACTCCTTTTTAGTGGATATCTATTCAATGAAAGAAAATTTTGTGATATCTAAATGTAAAGAAAATGGTTAGGAACATAAAGATTATATGTTTAATAGTTTAAAAATGGAAGATTATCCATAATACATCTTGATCCCCCCCCCCTCTCTGCAATGCATTTTGGGGGTCTTTTAAAATTCGTCCTTAGGGATCTTTACTCCAGAAAGGAACAAGCCTATCGAATTTCAAATACGAGACGTAATATTTGAAAAATGGTTTATTTTAGCTCAATCCCCCACAATGCCTACTCAGGGTCTATTTTTGTAAACCCATTTTGTAGCAGATCTTCATTCATGAAAAGAATCTGGCTTACCCAATTTCAAGACTATGTCCTGTTTCAAAATGGGAATAATTATTTATGTCTGTTGGAGTTTTGATTTTCTTAGTGATCTTTACCACATGAAAGAAACATGCCTACTAATTTTAAGGACTAGCCTTAATAGTTGAGGTGAATATTTATCGTTAAAGGCACTTCCTTTTAGAGGTCGATTTTTTAAAACCTATTTTTGGTGGATCTCTACCCCATCAAAATAGTGTACTGCTAATATTAGTGCCACCAAGAATGTATGTTTAATAGTTTAAAAAAGGGAATAATGACCCAAACACTTCTTAAACCCCCCCCCAGAACGTCTCTTGGCGGTCGATTTTTTTTTTTTTTTGGTTGAGAAATCTGCTAACAAACTCTACTGCATGAAATGAATCTGCTCGTCAAATCTGTTGGTTTAATAATTATGGAAATATCATGATCAGTGAATTGCTTTTCTTCTTGTATACATTTCTATTGAATGAATAAACGAGGTTCAGAAAAAAGGTTTTATTTGCATAATAAACTCAAGTAAAATGTATAACTTTTTATACACAAAACATTGATAGAGATTCTGCTCTTGGAATCTATTTCTTTCGTTGGCAATCCTATTTTTCAGGGTTTTCATCAGATAGACTACGATGTGTGTAAAGATTCTCACCGTAGAGTGATGGAAGAAGCACTCGATCAGCAGCCAGTCCTTCCGAGTTGGAGCCATGTTTCCTTTGCAAGTAGGTTTGACCTAGAGAACATATCAGGATTTTTTAAAAAAAATGATACTGTTAAATTTATTTATCTTTTGCACATGTTTACGGCCCTCCATCTTTATGATGTTTAAAAAATTCTTTTCAAACCTAATGTAAGTGATTTATTATTGTGACGCCATTGTGCTTGATACCTGCTACATCTTTTTTAGAATATCACCGTACAGATTAAAGTAAAAGTGCAGCATATGTTGTGCAGGGACTAAGCCCCCTTGCACTTGAATTGATATTAAAGTGTACCTATAAAAAAAGCCTAAAGACCAGGAGCTTATGACATGCTCCCCCCCCCCTAGTCGAATGTGAACTCTTGTGCTGGGGAAAAAATTTCAATTGTTTCGACCCGTTCCCACTGTACCAGGCGGTTCTGCATGCAAGATTGTGACGGATTTGCATGAGGTTGGCTGTTGTCCTCACTCGCGACGGGCCTCTTGTGACATTCTGGGCACACTTTCTCTTGCCCCTCCCCCAACATTACACACCGATGACTGAGAGGTTTTCTAGCCTATTTCCCTACCCTGTTGTCAAGTCTTTACTGTACAAACCGGGACTGCTTTGTAACAGGTTGCCGAAATACCCTGCTCCGAACCAATCCACACAGTTTCGGGTTGTGCCTGAGAGGGAACATTTTGAAGCTCTATTGGAATGTTGTGCTCCTTTTCCTTCTTTTACTCTTTGTTGGGAACGTGCCGCTACTGTTCCGAACGCTGACGATCCCACGTTCGCGAAGAGCCCGGGCATGAATCCCTTCGAGGCAAGACTTGTAAGCACAACCAATGATAACATCCTTCATGCAATGTGTATGCTGACTACGTCTCTTCGAGCCCTTCTATTTGCAGTAGAAAACACTTTGGGCTAAGCACTGTGCAACTGCTACTAATAACCACGTTCTTCTGTGAAAACCTGAATTTCTTACATACTTTTCAAACTACTTTCCACCAAGCCTTACCGAGCTCCTAATTGCACAACTATCGGCTCACCGCCAAAGACCTGAGATACACGACTGTGCTTGCGTTCTGTGAACACGAGCACAGTCCTTCGATCGGGTCCGTGGGGTGATACTCTAAATTACACGGCACAAACGCGACTGTTCGCGAGGAATTCTATTCCCAAATCGTCTCTTAACCGGAACCTTCAAATCCCCACCAGCTGATAGACGTACGTCCTGCAGGCTCCTATTTCCTCTGCAGTTCGGTCGTTTGGGCAGTGCCCCGACTGCAAGCGCGCACGGAGACGCACATTTTGCTGTGAGTGATTTCGGCTCTATCCTCTCCATTAGCTGCCTGTTATGCAAAACCAACAACAGTGCACTTGCTACACATATGCTCAACAAAAATAAACAAATTTTAAACAATACACAGAGACAAACTGATCTGCACACTTGCTGAAACAATTTAACTAACAACCAAAACTGGAAAGGTCTGTTGCTATCGTTATATTAAAGAAACACCAACTTTGAAAAGATAAAGTTGATGTGCAGTAAAATGAAGCAACTGTTTTTCTTGCGACACCACCACAACCTCTCGAGGATACCCGAGCATTCGCCACATCACCCTGACTTTTAAAGCTTCCAAAAGAAAATCTAAACTAACTTTCTTAGCTTTTGAAAATATTATAAGGACACCAAATCTCTTTTTCCATTCTTCAAAATCCAAGTCGTTTTAATTAAGACTCGTGCTATGGTGGCTAGCAATTTGAATATAAAAGAGATGCATCTTTTCCAAGATCACCGATCAAAAAAGAACTTTATTCTACCGATTCATTCTAAACATAAACAATTGAACAAAACAACTCGTGTTGCCAATCGCAAAAAAAAAACTAAACAGTAATACAAATGTTCCCATCTAAAATTTAAAGTACAAAGAACAGACTGCCAGGTTTTTGGACAACTTTCAAGGCTGCCTCTGCTACCTTAAGACCCCTAAGGACACTGCTCAAAACATATTCATTAGATTCAACGCCACAGCACCCAAACAATACCGACGACCCCAGCATGCATTTGCACCACTCCACCTAAAACTTGATCGAGGTCCCCTCTCAATCCCAACAAGCAGTGACTCATTTTTGCCTGCACAACTTTGGGCCAATATTTTAAATCTATACCCAGCTCACTTCCACGAGGCTCTGCTACTCAGACTTCACCTCAAACTTAAATAAAAAGTCTCTTCTTCACTACCGTCCACACAAGATTCACTCCTTTCGAATAAGTACTCGTACGACAAAAAAAAATAGAGCAATAAGGTACAACTTTAAACCTAGTCCACAGAAATCGAATGCTCTCGACACTCAACATAATAGTCTTTGGCACACACAGTCAATTCTTCCACCCCGCCTTACTGGAAGAAATAAAGCTTCCACGTGGGTTAATGACCTGATTCTGTGTTATTCACTCTCAGTAATGGGGAATTTATTGTCCTCTCTCGATTCAAAATATCATCGACCTAAATCTCTACATGATTTTACTCTTCATCCTCTCCTTAAATTAACAGAAACCAGCAGCGATCGTTTCGACATAATACCGGAGTCCGTTCATCCAGACGGCTCGTCTCCCCCTTGGAATAAATGAAGCTCTTTCAGACTCCTAATACTGCTTAATCTCTACATTGATGCCATACCATCATACACACAGACAAACATTCATGTTTACGCTACAGTGTCAGCTTGCTTAACAAATGGGAAGTCGAACACCACCGTTCCATTGGCTCGGGATACAGAATATCTTTGCGTTGTTTCCGATAATTAACTCGCTTGGAAACCGCGTGTATTCGCGATACGTTCCGAAAAAGTGATGTTTGAAATTTACCTCCTGATTAGCCCGAATTCCTCTCAACCTGCTCAAATCATCCTTGCCTTCTAAGCTCCACTCGTAGCCCTTATGTCCGATGTGTTCACCTGCTAGAACGCTTGGGAGACTGTAAGCACGGAATGCTGAGCTGGCCCCTCGACATGCACAAACATTGCATTGCTCGACTGTGTAAAACTTCCAAGATAACAAACTGCACATCACCACTGACAATCAAGTCGAGTAACAGACCAACTGACGCATAAAATGACTGAAAAACTCATTTACAGCTTCATATCACACTTTTCCTGTCCAATTTTATTTCATATCCTGTCACAAACAAACCAAAATAAACCTGACAAGGCAAACTCTCGTAAAGTTCGTTTTGAACGGGCTTTCGTGTTCATTGTAAAATTTTCAGCTCTACATCGACAAAACGAAAGCAGACCTATTCACGAGAAAAAAAACATGCTTCACACTTCACGCGTAATTCATCATCCCTTGATTTGCAACAACAGTAATTTTCTAATCCTATCCCTGTTGCTTATGTATGTCAACAGTTACCTTCTAAATGTACACAGCATTTCAAATCAAATTTTTAATGACATTTCTCCTGAAAACATAAAAATGTTTCCCCCCTACCAATCCTGTTTCTTCTGCCTCTGTGCCTTCTTTGGCTTTCCTATGTCGGGGCACCTGATCAACTGTTTCTCTTCTCGCTTAGCTCGTCCCTCTTGCCACGACATGGGAAAATTATAATTGTTTCAACTCTTTAGATCTCTCTAGCAATAATGATTAAATGCCTTTCAACTCTACATAACTTCACAAATTTATGGTTAGTGACAAAAACATCCTTTGATTGCATTCCTACCCCACCCAAAAACTATAAGAGGCAATTGTCATTTGTGGAGACAGAGCTTGAAATTACACCATCGATATCTTTGGGTCGAAATCTCTTGTATTTTTGTGCACGTATACTAATCCCTGAAAAATAATATTCTGCTCTTCTCGCAAGCATATTTGCACTTAACTGACACTATCCTCACTCTATATGCACATTCGGTTATCATGTAATAAGCATGCATGAGAATTCCGTGTTGAACTATGAAAAATATAGGTTTTCAAAGTTTTAGTGCATGAACACATGGATCAAAAAGGCATTGGTACTCTTGACACAAACTTGCTTAACTATTTACCGCAAATCATCTTCACACTTTTCAACAGCATAGTTAGAAAATACTGCTGTGACGAACTTGTACAAATTCTAACTCTAAATTTTATAAAAATGAAATAAAATTCTTTTGAAAATCCTTCCCCCCTCTCGTATGTAACATTATTTAAATTTTTCATTATTTCCATTCAAAGAAAAAAGAATTAAAATACAATTACTTTCTAAATATATGAAACAGATTGATGGAACATGCACAAGCAATAGTTAATGCAAATGAGATCATTCTCTATTAGGGTAGGTATTAAATTCCAAAATAGAATATAATGCAAATAAAAATATTGCATATGAATCACTTATTTACAGCTCCTAAAATATTATGGAGGATACTTTCACAGATACATTACTTAACAAGCTTTTTACTTTAAAAAAAAACTCATTAAATTCTCCCAAACAGTGTAACTCTCAATTACACAACTATCAAACATTCGGTCAGAATTGTAGAAAATGAAGTGCTCATTGAACAATCAGGTACAAAAATTCTCAAAGTTGTATTAATTTACTTTGCTTTTGTAGCAATCAAACACATCAATTTCAAATTAACAAGAATATTATTTTCCATACAGTTTTAAAATAAATAAGGATTTGAGAAACTTGAGGCAACATTACAGTAAGCATGAATTTAACTAATTTTCACTTACATTCATTGCAGAAACACTTAAGCATGTAAATGTAATCAATATGAACAACAACAGTTTGCTTTAGGTGAACAATGAGTACCTCTAAAACTTTCACAAGAAAGCCATAACATTGCAAAGCGAAATTCACCAATAACAGCTGCCAAAGTCCTCAAATGTTTTGCATGAATCCTCGCAAAATTAAAGCTTGTTTGCTTCAAATTCTGACAAAGTAATTAATGTTATGAAATTCATTTACTTTTCAGGTATGCAAAATTTCGAGGAAGCAACCTATGAAATGCAAATTTGTCACATAAAGAAGACTGTATGGAGAAATACTGAAAGGAGTTTTACTGTTATTGAAATTTCTATCCTAATGCAAAGCGGTGAGACTGAAAGGGCCCTTCGGAGAATGCATTATGTCTGTGAAGTTTATAATCTTATTTGGGTATTCTTATCCTCTGATATTGTCCCTCAGTTATATATTCAAGTTATACCATGGAAAAAGGGAAAGCTAAAAAGTTATATTCAAAAATATTACATATTTAAAAGGTGAGTAGCACGGTTATTTCGGTTCATTACAACAATGAAAAAATATTTGGCTGCTTCATTTTCCAAGTACATAAAATTGAAAAGTTAGTTAAACGAAATTTCTACATCTGGACATAATAATAATCATATATTGGAAATTTAAAACCATAATATTAATTAACACAAATATTTTATTCTGCAGTTTCATCCTTGTCTCAGAGATTTTGTTTTAATTCAAATACTAGCTGATGTTCTGTCTAAGGCTAGATGTATTTATATAATTCTGGTCTTTTAGAGAATGTTTGTTGGTGAATTTTCTGGTAGTTCATAGCATTGTAATTACTATTTTAATTGGTACTTTCATACAATTGTGCTCATAGCATAAATGTTTGTACATGTCTTTTAATTTAAAATAAAAAATGTTTTAAATCACATTGTTTCCATTATAGGATTGACCATGGTGAATCAAATATGCCAATTTATGACTCTTCATTCGTGGAGATTTCACCTGGGTCTTTTGAAAATTGAACGTGCAATGAGTTACAACTTACAAATAAAAATATAACTTATTTTAAATACACGTAATTTCATGAAAAATAAAATACAAAATATTGATTGCAATTTATATATAATATGTCAAGAATCTAGATCACAAGTGTACATAGTACTTTCAGATATTCATCAGTTACTTTCCATTAAGTTACGAAAAAGAAATGTTTCTTACATTTATTTGCTGATTCACATCTTAAAAAACTTCAAAAAGTTATTCATCCACATTTTTATCTCAACAAAGAATTTTCCTCTGGTATTTCATAACTTAACAGCATGATTATAAGCATTATAATTTCTGATATTTCAGCCCTAACAGGACCATTAAGTTTTTCAAGATTAAATATTAACAGGTAACTGTTCATTTCTGAGACATAAAATGAATGTTGTTAGTATTTAAGATATTCATTATCATTGCACAAACTTGTATTCACCGAATAACATAAAACAGTGTTATATTATTAAGGACAAACTCAAGTATATATATATATACAAGAATTAGAACATAACTTGCATGTTTCAGTGGCGCCAATTGCTTTGTCATTTTTTTCCCCTCCCAGAACTTTCCTGGTCATGTAATTGTGCTCTGCATACATTCTATTATGATTTTCTGTATAAAAAGACAGATAGGTTACAATAAGTTCATTTTAAAATGGAGAAAAATGTTTTCCTTAGTCATAAAAGGGTTAAAATATTTTTTAAGGCTACAAGGTACCCTTTTTCAAAAAAAATTTGCAGAGGCAGTAACAGTAAAAATAATTTGTTTTATATCAAGATTATATTAAGTTGATTCTTAAAGTAAAACTATTCAATTTGTGTGTGCGACCAGCCTTTATCTAACAATTTAAAAAAGTTTGAAAAAATTCTTATCAAATGCTCACTTTTTAAAATTTTTAGTCTTTTTAAGTTATGTTTCTTAGATTATTATAAAAGTTGCTATGGATTTAAAAATTTGTTCCCTTGATTTTTCATAATTTTTTCCTAGCTAAGCCTGGAAAAAACACAAAATTTTTTAAATATTAATTTTAGGATTCTTTGAATAAATAACTAGAGATCTCAGACCTAAATCTATACTAACTTTTACAGAGCATATGTTTGGGAGTAGATACAAAAAAAATTTCAAGACTCGATCTTGACCAGAAAAAAAAAGCCTTAGGGATTAGAAAACACTTATATATTCAAAATTAAAAGATCGTAATGGCTTAAAACAAAAACATATGAGGACCTTAAAGCTCTCAATTTTTTAATATGTTAATGACTGAAAACGTTTTTTTTTTAAATTCGAAATATATTTTCCCATAATATTGATGGCATTTGTGACAACAACAGGTTATTCGGCTTAATCTTAACCCAATATTTTCACAAAAGTTTTGAAACACAAAACATGTACAAAATTATTTATGATTTTACCTTAACCTAAAAATTGCATGGTTTGTACATAAAATTAAATTTTTTTCCCGGTTTTTAATTGGGCAGTTTAGGAAGTTTTAGTGCTTGTTGTACGACTCTAAAATATAGTGTTGCAATATGTTTAGTATAATGTAGTTTGGTATATCATGGAATATTCATTTTTATCTGCAATACTTGTATTGAAGTCTAATTTCAGTAGTATTCCATCTCTTTCAAATATTTTATTTGATAGCAACCTCTCTCTCTGAAAACATTTTGGCCATAGCATTTTCAAAACAAAAATTGGCATTGAAATCAATCTCAATTGAGTAACTATGAGAACTCATTTCACACTGAAAGAGTTCAAAAATATTTATAAATAATTCAAGTTAAGAGTAGGAAAATGCTTTAAAATAAAACCTAAGCTCATAAAACTTCAAATATCTTACAAACTTTGTTATCAGATTTGTGAAATTTTGCGGCAAGCTTCCCAATGATATGGGCCTCAATAAGATGCAAAAGAAAATTTTTCGTAATTTGTACGGCACTATGTAGTCTTAATACCTTGCATATTTGAAAAGAAGCACTGTAATTGAAACTTCATGGGAAATTTTTTTTTTATTTTTAAAGAATAGTTGTCGCACACAGAATTAAAAGTTTTTTAAAAAAATGCTTCCAGTTTAAAAACCAAAAAATGTATTTTTAATAATCACAATCTGTTGTTATAAAAAAAAAAAATTATAAGAAAACTTCCAGTTCAGCATTTAAAAAAATTACTTGATATTTTTTTTATAAAAGAGTTCTATTATACTCGATAAATTCTTCAATGTTTTACAGAAAGCCTTTCATCTGATACAAAAAAAGTAGTTACTTTCCGAATATAATACAATTTCTCTAAAGTAGAATCGGCCGCTGGTTGGCGCAATTTCAAAAGATCGCCAACTTAGCGCGCTCTCGCTTCTTGTTCTTTGGAGTTGCAACCAACCCTTCCAGAATACGTTATGCAAAAGCGCGAAATTCAACATGGCAAAAAAGTGAAATCACAAAAACGCATTTATAAATCGTTGCAAAATTATGCTTTTCAAAACGTAAAAACAGAAGAAAAAAATTAATTTCAGTTGATTAAAAGGAATTATTTAAAATTGAAATACACTATTTTCAAAACCATCATACTGCCTTTTTAATCTTTCTTTTGTCTCAACTCCATGCTTTTCAAACTTGTAAGACATGCATACGACGAACCAATTAAATCGTCTTTCATATGTACTATTCCAACAGCTTTTTTTCCTAACGAAAGAAACAGCAAAAAACCTCCAGAATACTCAGTTGTAACAATACTAATATTCATTGGTAGCCGTTGTGAATGTGTTTGAAAATTTATATTAAGAAATTGAATTTGAACAAACATCCACGCCCGAAGATCGAAGCCAAAAAAACTGTCAAATATTCCACGAAAAAGTAGACGCAGAAATGCGAGGAAACGACAACGCGGAAAATCGATTGAAACGTTTAGGGATACGGCCACAAATATAAGCCAATAAAACATTATTTTTGTATGCTATATATATAACAAAAAATATACTTAACATTAAGTAATTTACAACAAAGAAAAAAAAAATAAAATACTAAAAATTCTTGAAACAACAAAACCTAAAAAACGTACTCAATAATCTTCTCGGTTACCACAAATGGCGCTTAGCAATCTCGGAAAATTTAAGTCGCACGAACCAGTGGCCTTTTCTGCATTTGAGTCATTGGCGAAGAATTTGAAAAGGGGCGCCAAAGTGGACCCATTGCAACGGAAAGAGGATCGTTGAAAAATTGCATTTAAACTGAAGAGTACAAGAAATTATAAGAGGAAAGTGAAAGTTTTCAATAAAAAAAAACCACATAAACTCGTAATTATTAAAATGATCAAAATTTCGCAGAATCCTAAAAAAAGTTATCTACGCATTCCGATTCTTAGAAAACAGCCACATACCTCTTTCACAATGCTTCCAGCTGCAAAGGAATTCACTGTTGAAACTCCAATGAACCTTTCCGGCATATCCATTCCGATTCCACTTTCTGGGCATTATCCATTGCAAACTTCTCGAACAAAACTTTCCGTTTCAATAAGAAACCGTAGCTCTCGAAACTCTCCTGTAGAAATAAGACATAGTTAAAGAGCGTTCCGGACTTTATACAAATACTTTAAATCAAATAATTAACAAAAAAAATTATAAGAATCCTAATAACGAATAAGTGCACCGACAGAGTTCACAGGCGAAAATCTCAGGAATGGAACGAAGATTCGGTACCCAGAGAAAGGTGACTATCAGAGAACGTTCCAAAATGTTCGTGGGATTGAAAACGAACCCAATAATTCTCCAAGGAAAAGGAAGATCGGATCCCTAAAAGCCGCCAAATGAAACGGTCTTTACAGTTTCTTTCGATTTCACGGTACGTTTTATGGTATAATGCCAAAGTTAATCGAAAGCAAAAAATAAAAGTGGAGAATCTCTCAATGCTAGAACACACAAATACATTATCGGTAATTTTTAAATTTGAAATCGTATCTTACTCACATAAACATATTCATACTTATCTAGACGGCTTTTTACCGTTACTGAAATGAATTAAGTATAAAAATTTATTAAATAATTTTTTAAAAAACACTTATCATTTTAACTTCTTATTTTCAAAAAAATTATACACACACAATGCTCTGCTTTTTCTCTTTCCCTCTGCTCCAATTCCAGAGGTATGAAAAAATCCAAAATAGTAATACTTCCGATGTGTATCTTCTCCGAGGTACGGTCGGCGAAACCCTACAAAACAATTTACTGTGTAGAAAATATTCAAAACAATGAATGCACTCAAAACACTTTAAATTACTGAAATGTCTCCAAGCACACACAACAAACGATTTTTTTTAAAAAAATATTTTACGAATTTCATCTCACGAACAAAACGAAATTTTTCCCAAGAAATATTTGAATAAAATGTACCTTAAAGAGACGCTTCTCTTCCAAAGCGTTATTGGTATTTCGAAAAGTACTTACGTTCGTAAGTTCAGTGGCTGAACTATCCACGGATCTCTGCGTTGCTAGCATAAAAGTAACTTGAAGACAATTCAAAATTCTTACCAGAACTCATTGATGATGGCACAAGAATGATTTCCGAAGAATTTACTCACCTTTGGCTTCATTCCGAAACAAGTGAAAGCGCGCGCGAAAGCGACAGCCATTCCTTTCGAAAACTTCGTGATCACTCACTGACTTCGAACAACGCTAGGCGCATATAAAGTTATACTGCTTACTGCGCAGCTTGAAACGGAAGAATCATCTGCTGTGTCAGCACAAATTTAAATTTATACTGGAAAATTGTAGATAATTTTCGCGGTTAAACTAGATGAACAACGGCTCGTCTATAACATTTCTTGTGGGAGGGCAAAGATAAAATGTTCGAACTGGGTCTCCTCCAATCGGAGAACAGTATAGTGAATCGAGCTTTGGTAGCACTTCGAAATCCATATCTCCTCCATCCTGACTGCTGGAGGCAGCTTCCCGATTGGCCGATCCCAGATTCAACGTAAAGTCCTTAAAGAGGTGCTTTTTTGAGGCAATTCTCAATCAGAAAGAACGGGCTACAAAGTCTCCCCAAAGTTCTCCCATGATAGGAGTTCAAGCTTTCCTGTGGGAGGCAGGCAACGCATGAACTACTCAACCATTCAAAGAACGGGCTTGGATGTCATGGAGATGTGACGTCATTTTCTCTTCGTCTCCTTCGAAAACGAAACTTAACGAAACAGAGTGATATCCCACTCACCCAGCCACCAGCGTTGCTGCATTGCACTCAATGTGGACTGCTTTCATTTTTTCATGAAACTTCAACAAATTGATCTTTTTTCAACTAATTAAGAGAAGTGGAAAATGCAGCTTTTTCTAAGGTTCCAAGTAAATGTGTTACCGAGTTTAAATTTCGTTCGTGCGTCAAACGTTTCTCTTTCTTCCAAAAACCAAATCAGTCACAATGTGTTTCGGTTTGCTGACCTAACAGTGAGTGACACAGAAATCATGATACATTTAAATTTGATATTTTTTTCACTTTTAATTATTTAACTTTGTGTTTTATCTGATAAATTTAAAGTAATTTCTAGAGTATACATTCTAAAGAAACAAATCATGTTGTTGTCATGTTATCGAAGTATTAACAATGCCTCAAATCTGTCGATGCTTTCATTCCTTCAAAAAGAAATTTGTCTTAAAATTTTTTCAAAGAAATTTTTCTGCCAATTATTACTGTAATTTTTTGCTTTAAAAAAATTCTTAAATATCAAAACAACATTTGGGGCTTTTAAAATTTTTTAAAAGATTATCAAATTATAACTTAGGTAAATAAACATTGTGTTAAAACTATACAAAATTCTTGCTTTTTAGACCTCTAATAATAAAAGTAAAATCTTTCGTAAAGTATAAATTTCTTTGTCTTATTTAAATACCAAAAAGAGAAAAAAAAACATATCATTATATATAAAAAAAATTTGCGATCAAATTGTTGTTACAGAACATAGAAATTTTTTTTTTGCAACATTTATTACCTCATACAACGTAAAAGCTAGAAATTATTATATAATGTTAGAAACTATTTCTTTTTATAAGAAAATTATATCAACAAAAGAGTATTAGCCTCACATCAAACAGCAAATGAAACAAGTTCCCTGCTTATCGTACTTAAACTAAATGAGAATTTAGGACTATACACAATGTTACACCAAAATGGAAGACGATAAATCTTTGTTTTACTTAATTATATAGTGAAGCATGGAACATTCTTTAAAAAAAAAAAAGAAATAGGAGTAGAGCATTTAAATCATTGGAAGACGTTACGTGTGTTACATGTTTTCATTTAATGAGCAATAAAAAGAAAATCTGTATAAACAGAAAATAAAATAAATTCCTGAATTGTTCCTTTATTTCGCTTAAAAACGTGTGTAATATCTCAATTTCCAAGAAAATAAAATATATATATATATTTCCACTACAGTGTTGCAAATAATTTGTTTTTAATTTGCAGAAATAAAATAAATTAGAACTCTGTGCTTTATTTTTTTGATCATGTTTGAAGCTAATTCTTGTTACCTTTTTTTTTCCTGGAAGGAAACATCTTTCGAGTCATTACACAAATTAGAGTTATTAATTCTTCATTATAGCACAATTTCATCAATCTAGTAACTAAAAAAATACATTCGAATCCATATTAAGAATCGGAAAATAATTAGAGGGGGAGAGGGTTCCAGGAAAATTACATGTTTGGTTCGTTGATTCGTGCTGCCATCTATTATGAACTTCTAAAAACAAATGAAATATTGATTGAAAAAAAACAATTTCTTAAAAAAATACACCTAATTAAAAGTGCATAATGGTCAAGCTTGATTTGTGCTGCCATCTATTAAGAGGTTCCAAAAACAAATGAAATATTGATCGAAAAAAAAAACAATTTCTTTTAAATATACCCAATTAAGTGCATTATTGTCTTGTTTGATTCGTGCTGCCATCTATTAAGGATTTTCCAAAAAACAATTGAAATACCATTGATTGCAAAAAAGACAATTTTTTAGAGAAATATACATACTTAAGTGAATTATGGTTCTGTATTCGTTTTGAGATATATTCTGAATACAAAATATTCAGTTTATGTGAAAGAATACAAGAAACTATGTAAATTTGAGCAAAGTCTCAGTGTCGAAAATGTTGACATGCTTCGCATATTTATAAAAATCTCGTGGAAAAGCGAAGTTGCATCTTAAACATAATCTTTAAACGAAAGAGATGTTTTATTTTTTTTAAAAAAAAAAGGAATCGAAGCGTTACCTTGTTTTATATTACTAGACGAGTTTTATGGGAAAAGGGGGGGGGGTATATATTTGGTAATTTGGACATGCTGAAGAATTCCACATATTCTGGCTTCATCTGAAATTTTTGAAAGTAAATGTCTTTTCACAGTGGTTTGAATTCAGGCAAGAGCATTAGTCTGCCATGGGTCTTCAAACATAGTCAAATCACTTCCGGAGAACCCAATCCAACTTTCAGACAACACATATCTTAATGTTTAAATTACATCATCATTTCTTAGTTATCAAAATAATAACTCCAAATATAAAAAAATAAAGTTTTACCACATTCACACGCTTCCTTATTTGAGAAGTGTTGATACCTTTGTGTGTCTAGGCTCTCAGGTTTAACATTAATAACAACTTTCCATTTGAAATACAAAGGATAATTTTTGCTGCCAAAGATCAGAGGAAAATAAAAAGGTCTAATTTATAAATGTGTTATTAGACCTGAACTCTCACACTCATCTGAAATTTGATCAGTGACTCAAATTTATGAATATTCTCTTGGTGTCTTTGAGCTTCGGATCCTAAGAGCCATTTTTGGTGAGTGAATATTAACGTCGCACTGATTAGCAACACGAGGGCTTTTGGCGACGGTCCGCGTAATTTTGAACCATGGTCAAGTGACGCGGACGACACCTGAGCTGGCACCCCCTTCTCCAAACTACCACACCACACCAACGGGAGGACGTTTGAGCTCTCGACAGATTTAACGTGCATCGCGCCCCTACACGGCGGGTCTTCAGTGGTACTGGGATTGAACTCATTATATGATAGCCACGATCCGATGCCTTGACCACTCGGCACCGGCCGCTTACTTTGTATCGCATCCTTATGGTTACTAAAATGCCTCATTTCATAGGTATATATAAATTCGATTTGTTCTAGTTAAAATTGAAATTTTTAAGTTGCAAAATCTTCCTTCTTTTCATAAATAAGTAGAGGTCTATGAGATGCATGAGTTTTCTGCATTCGTGACAACGATCAATTAACTATCAAATTTTTAAATGCAGGAAATGAAAGTGTATATATAGGAAAACATTTACACGAAAACTACAATTAGATATTCGATAAGCACTTTATTTGAAATTCATTTTTTCCACTCACAAAGGAACCACAAATATAAAATTATTCAAAAAATTAAATGGATAATTTCATTTATTCTGGTATCAAAATATTTTTTTAAGTACTGATAAAATGTTTCCAAGAACAAACACATCATCAATTGAAATAAAAGAATTTAAAAGTCGCAATTAGTAAACTATAATTTTTTTTAAGATAATTCCCATAAGTTTTTCAGATTATGACCCTAGAACCTCGGTCAGGTATCGAAGAACCTGAAATGGAATCAACCAAAACAATCATGGATAAAAACGAAACATCATATATTCTGAACAATTAAAGTTATGTTATTTAGGGTTAAACCATTACTACAGTTGTATTGATGTCACATCCGTAATGCCATACCAACTACGACGATTGAGGTACGAAAAAGAAAAGAAAAAAAAAAAAAAACGATACACATGTGGAGATATTATACTCATATTAATATTTCTCATTTTTCGGGGTTCATGAATAATGACATGTTTATGTTTCTTTTTCGAATAAGCATTCACTTTATATGATACACGTACAATCTTTATGAAAATTATTGTTTAAGAACCCAACACATGAAAACTATCATATTAGTTATTATTTCTGCTGATTTCTTAGGGATGGCATCAATCTTTAATTTTTCCAAAATTGTGTTAAATTTTCCCACGATTTATCGCCCCTTCTGCGCGTTTTTATCCTACACGAGCATATTTGTTGCATTAACTACCTGATGAAGGCTCCCGACGCGAGTCGATTGTTCATTTCCAATCATTTTGCGTTCACCTTTCCCTTACAACGCACACTAGCGCCATCACGTGACAAAAGCTGTATTTTTCATGGAGACACCCCATGACAATTTTCTCTGCAACATAGCACAGCATTATGATTTCTGACTATCGTATTCTCACTAAAAATAAGTAATGAAATGAAACTGAATTCATATATACATTAAATTTGGAGTAAATACTGGTAATTTTAAGAGAGGAAGTGTACAGCTGAATTTTGTTTATTACATTTTGACGCACTTGAGCATCATTAATTTCGTTTACAATTTTCTCAATTCATCCTGTAAAAAAATTTTAATGTATCTGTTGTTTCAAATCCTCTTCGAGCAGGAAAACCTACCCCAGGGATGGAGAACCTATGTCACGCGACACAATATTTTGGGCATGCCACCGAACGAAACGGTTTTCATTTTAGTTCAAAATATTTCCGAAATTGATTCGTCTCACAATCAAGAAATTTTCAATTAGAATTTCTCAGTTCAAAGAATTACCAGAAACGTGCAGGTTTACTATGTACCCTAATGTGACTCCATTTGGTAAACTAAACTTGTCCCAATTCGATTGGCAGGAAATTGAAAAATTTGAAATTCAACTGATTGATTTCCAGTCTAGTTCAATATGGATTCAAAAACTTATTAAAACAAGAAAAAAGTTGGAATTCATTAAAATAAAAAAAATTAACACGCAATATAAGTAAATATGTGAGTTACGAAATTTTGGAATTATGAAATTCAATTCCACTCGTTTGAAGTGTTTAAGTTTTCATTATTTACGGAATACGAGAATTATCACAGACTTAAATTACAACCTGCACACAAGGCGGCTAGAGCTACAATACTAATTACATAAGAAAAACTATAAATAGAAATGAGAGATACAGGCATCAACTATTGGCATAACAACAAAACCATGTTAACATTCATTATCTTTTAACACTTTCCCTTGTTAACTGGATTTTGTCAGAACAGTCCCATTTGATTACACAATGTCAATAGTCTTGACTTCATCAAGGGTTTTGTCAAAATGTCAGAGACTTGTTTCTCAGTTGACACTTGTTTCACATTTAATTTTCCCTCTAAGACTTTCTCACGCACAAAGAAATGTTTTATTTCTATGTGCTTTGTCCTTCGATGATATTCAGGGTTGTGTGACAACTTTACTGCTGCCCTGTTGTCCACTTGAAGTGTGGGATTTTCCCTCAAGTTCACTATGCCCTGAATCAATCTGAAGAGCCAAATGACTTCTTTGGCTGCCTCTGATGCTGCTATAACCTCAGCTTCAGTAGTTGAAGTGGCAACAATTGCTTGCCTTTGGCTGCGCCATGAGATAGCTCCTCCAGCATATATCATAACATATCCAGAGGTTGATCGACTTGTTTTGGTACATCCACCAAAATCTGAATCACTATAACAATGAAGCACACCTTTTGTCTCTGTAGCATGGTATGTTATTCCATATCCAACTGTGCCAGCTATATAGCGGAATACTCTCTTTACCCTGACTATATCTTCTGCAGATGGGTTTTCAAGTGATCTCGAAAGAAATCCTACACTATAGGCTAGATCTGGCCTGGTACCCACCATCAGATACATAAGGGCACCAACAGCTTGCCTATATGGAAAATCAGAGTTCTTGGTTTCAGACTTTTGCAATCTGCAATCCTTTAACATGGGTGTAGCCACAGATTTGCATCCCTCAAAACCAAAACAAGTATCTTTCTGGCATATCCTTTTTGACTGATCGTTATTGAGTTTTCTTTATGATGTTGAATTTCAAGACCTAGAAAACAAGAAACTTCTCCTACTGAGATCTTGAATTTTGTTTTCAGCTCCTTGATGAACATTTCAGAGTCCTGTTGGTCAGTTGCAGCAATTAATCCATCATCAACATACAGCACTATTAACAATTTTCTACCTTTTCTTTCCCGAATATAAAGGCATGGATCTGCTTCACTTGCTTTAAAACCAAGATCTGTTAAAAATTGACCAAAACACTTGTTCCAACAGCGTGGTTATTGTTTTAAACCTTACAGGCTGCGCTTGAGTTTACATACTCTTCCTGAACCATCTTTGAAACCTTCTGGTTGTTGCATATATATGGTTTCCTCCAGATCTCCATAAAGGAATGCTGTCGATACATCAAACTGAGTCAAGTGCATCCTTTCTTCAGCTGCAATGCTTAAAACTGTCCGTATTGTTCCTAATTTGGCTACTGGACTATATGTCTCACTGTAATCAATGCCCTGGCGTTGACTGAAACCTCTTGCAACAAGTCTGGCTTTATACTTGTTGATGCTGCCATCTGGATTTGTTTTAAGTCTATAAACCCACTTACAGGGTATTGCTTTAGCCCCAACTGGTAGGTCTGTTAGCTTCCAAGTATGATTTTCACTTAATGAATTCATTTCACTCTTTCCATGGCTTTTTCCAGTTACTGCTTTCCTTGAGTTAACTGCTTCTTCATATGTTTCATGATTATAGTCATCTAAATATGGACTCTGCTTCCATAATATGATCCTCAAACCGTTTTGGTTTATGCAGAAGTGAGTGGTTCCTCAGCTGTCTATCTGCTATAGGTTCAGCATCTTCTTCACTATCACTCTCAGAATCACTTAAGTCTTCTTAGCTTTGTGTACTTTCTACAGGATTGTCTTCAATTTTTATGAGATGCTCTTCATACTTTCCCTGATTTGTATCTTCTCTTATCCCGTCTTCTAATTTCAATTCTGTATGGTCATCACACTTGCCTGCTTTTTCTTGAAATATTACATCTCTAGATAAAATTACTCTGTGTTCTTTCTTTAGCCAAATTCTGTATCGTTCATCTCATCATATCCCACAAGGTACCCTTGGATGGCCTTCTTGTCCATTTTCCTTCGCTTCTGAGCTGGAACATGAGCATAGCATGGAGATCCTATTATGCGCAAGTGTTTTAACCGGGGTTTCTTTTTGAGCCAAAGCTCATATGGACTTACATTTTCTATTGATAACTTTCCTGTTCTGTTTGGTATATATATGGCAGAGTTAACTAACTCAGCCCAGATGGCTGCAGGGAAACTGACATCAGGATTTGAGTATTTGAATGTTCTGGCCATTTCAATAGTAGTTCGCATTTCTCGTTCACTGGCTCCATTTTGTTCTGGGGTGTAAGGTGCTGTCAACCTTTGAGTGATTCCATTTGAATGTAAAATTTCTAGAACAGCTTTATTATCAAGTTCTCCACCATTATCACAGAGGAATTCTTTCACAGAATATCCCAATGTCCTTGTATGTGCAAGCATGTGCTCTAACACCTTCTTTACTTCTGACTTCTCTTTTACTAGGTAACCATAGCGAAACTTTGTAAAGCTGTCTTTGAATATAACCAGATACTTTTTCTTCTGGAATGACTCATCAAATGGTCCACAAACATCTGCTGAAATCAGTTCACCAGGCACAGATGCTTTCTTCCTGGTGCCAAATGATGACCTGTGTGCTTTGCCATGAATACAGGGCTCACATAATTCTTTATCTAGCTTGATGTGGATGCCTAGTTCCCTTTCAAGCATGTTTCGGATGTGACGTTTATCTTGGTGGCCCCATCTTTCATGATACAACTGTAGCAAGGAGCTATCTGCTACAACAGTATGAACTTCTGTCATTCCTTTGGGCAATATTGGTTCAAAATGTGCTTTGAATAAGGAACCATTCACACTGCGAGAACCATACAGCACCACATCACCATTGACTTTTAACCAGCACTCTGTAGGAGTCGACACAAATTCACTGTTTTGATTTCTGTCTTGAGCGGCAAGTACAGAGAATAAATTTCTATTAATCTTTGGAACATACCAAACATCTTTCAGAAAAACTTCCTGGCATTTTCCATGAATAGTGGATTTTACTTTTATTGTGCCTTTCCCAGAGCAACTAATGTTTCATTTCCAGCAGCTTTAATGCCACAAGGACTATTAAATTTTATGAAGTCAACAAATTATGTGTAGCAGTTTGTGACATGCCTAGTAGCTCCATTGTCAATCCAATATGATGTAGGGGTAGTCTCTGATGTACAGACTTCCTCAGATATAGATATTAATACTCTGTTACCTGACACTGTATTTAATTGTGTATCACACAATTTATTCTTTGGTGGTCTTCCATCTGAAATCCATTTTCTGCAGTCTTTTACCCAATGTCCTGTTCGCTTACAGTAATTGAAGCTATCTTCTTTTCTTGATTTGAACTTAAATTTGCTCTCTTGTCTGGGTCTTTCTGATTTTGTAGCTATTAGGGCTTCCTGGGCTTTTTTGCTACTGTCTTCCACTTTGGTAAAATTTCTTTCGAACATACAGAGCTGCACTGTTAATTCTTCAAATGACTTTTTGTCATCTCCAGCTAACAACATCCAACTGGATGCTAATGCTACAATAAGACTTTAATTATAAAGCATGCGCATTACCAAGATAAGTATTAAATTTTGTGTATGAAAAACCAATGGGAGTTACTAGTATTAACCTTTTCCTTAACTTAGTTTTGATAAATTAAATAACAAATACACAGAACAATACTTATACATTTATTTATGTAGAATATAGGTTTTAATGTGTATTTATGTGTGTGTGAATTTTTACAATGCAGGATTGTATGCATTTGTTTGTGTCCTTCAGTAAATTAATAATTTTTTTTAAATCACCTTTTATTTTCGAATTTTCGATATGCTCCCGCCTCCCACTTAGGGTCATTACGCCACCTAGGGGAGTGAACCTCTGCATTTTTGTTATTTTTCATTAAAGAAAAAAATCTCGCATAAATAAATGCTTCTAAACATAGCCATTCATTATACGCGTAACAAAAAATAACATTTTATGAAACCTATCTACAGATGAAAATGTATAAAATCTAGAGAGAGTCTCAAACTCCAAACATTTTTAGTTCAACAAAGAATCACAATAGATTTCAATTAATTCAATTGTAAGTTTTCCTCAACAACTTCAATATCGACAGATGGAGGTGATATTAAAAAACGAAATTGTAATTCAAAATTTTCAAAATCAGGAAATATTCAATCGAATTCCATTTTTAACAATTAATTTTGGTGAGAATATTCTGTAAATATTAATTTTAGTGATTTAATCAATAGATTTTGAAAGCTTTAAAAGTGAGACAAATTTTCTCTTTCTGTTTGTAGTAATTTTTGTTTGAAAGTGTTAATATTATCAAATAGCATTCTAACAAAAGGATTTTTGCCTTGAAGCTTAACTTAAATTGACCTGTAGTATCAACTGAGATAGTCAGGATATTTTAGTTCATATTACAAGTTCATCTTTTTATTCAGCGCATTCATATTTTTTGTTGTTGTTGTTTTGAAGAAAATAACGACTTTATCCAGCAATTTAAAAGATCGTCTAAACACTTTATGACACGAAATCCATTGAACTTTTATACAATATGATTGACCGATCAATTCACATTCTATATCTTTCAGAAATGAAGCAATCGACGATACCAAAGTCTACATGCTCGACTACAGTTATAATTTTATTGACTATTTTTAAACATGTCCAATATATCCAAGTACATGCCAAATGACAGTACTTGCTATGGAGTAATACAATTAAAATGTTTAAAATCATTATTAATATGTTTGTTTACTTGTTTCTTTTAATCTTGCAACTCCTTTAGTAATACTGGTCATCGTAAGTGCGCTATCAGTTGCAGGACAAGTCAACTTTTCCAAGGAACACTTCTCATCTCAAAACTTCTTTAAGTGCATGAAAAATATGTATTATGCATAATATATGACTCTACTCGACTATATATATCTCTACTATTTCATCATCTCTGCTGGTTACAGGATTTGACTTAAACTTAATTTCAGGGTACTATGTCCAGCACAAATAAAAAACTTAATTTTTTTTAAATTTGTGTACTGGACATAATACCGTTTTTTTCCGAATCTAAGCCGCCCTTGATTCTAGGTCGCACTCCAAATTCTCAAAAAGTTTATGTGAAAAATTAAAAATAGTGTAAAATTGTTTATCGGTATCAAATTTTACGAAATTAAAAGTTAAAATGAGAACTAATAAGAAGTGAAGAATTAGTTATTTTATCATTATTATAAACTTTTAATTACATACATGAACCCGTAATTGCTCTTAATATCCTATTCAACAGATTTTTTCCCCTTCGATTCTAAGCGCCCCCATTTTAAGTAGCATTAACATTGGGGAAAAGTGCAGCTTAGATTCGAGTAAATACGGTAATTTCACTGCTTTTAGTTCAGTGTTCACTAATCTTGTACAGTAAATGATCTGCTTGCGATTAAAAAAGTGATAACATATAGCTAGTTTTAATAAATAATAACTAGTTAATATATAACTATAACCCTGAGTAGCGGAACAGTGCAAAGTTTGTATTCACTCTCATTCAAAAAATTTAGTGAATACATTTTTTTTTTCATTTTTTAAGAATTATTTCTATTTTGACAACTTGTTTTCATAAAGATTCACAACAAATTTGTCATAGCTAGTTTTTTATTTTAGTCATAGTGCCTTAAAGTTAAATTTCTTAACAACTGAATTACAGTTTTTACAGTGTGAAGCACAATAAAATATATTTTTATATTTTATTAGTTTTAGGCGAAAAAGATATTGCAGTTCCCATTTTTCTTGAAAATTAGGATGTTCTTCAGTTATCTTTTCGTACTCTGTTCTTGATTATGTTTTTATTAAAATAACTTTTTAGTTTAATACGAATAAAAACCAAAATCCACTTTCCTTCACAAACGATTGAGTAAATACTACACTTTATCTTGGTTCATCTCTGGCGTTTTTAAATTTTTAAAAAAAAAAAAAAACTTCAATTGCTTCTGACGTTCTGCTATTCGTTTCTCGCTGATTGGACATTTCAAAGAGAAATAAAAGTCGTACTCACGGTGAAACCTAGTGTGATCTATAGCAAACAATATTCATAAATGCATTTAAGAAAACATTTATTACAGTAAAATTAAATGAAAAAAATTAATAAAATAT
>BMAO01039368.1:0-64906 GCA_019973975.1 Trichonephila clavata | reverse complement strand
AAAAGACACTTATATAAAGAAATGCCTGTGTCATTGAAAATAAAATTTAAAAAAAAACAAAACAATTTACTTGAATTGATTAAAACACGCAAAAAAATAAATTTTATCAACAGTATTTAATCATTTGGCATTGGCAAAACACAAACTAGATATAGCTCTTTTACAAGTACTAAATTGAGTTTTCACTTTAACTACACGAATTTTGTTATCGACTCCTAAATAAACTTGAATAATTCTTTCTGATAACCAGTTGTATGGTGGCAAATTCTCTTCAATTAAAAGTACTAAATCTCCAACTTTTACATTATTTTTTTAAACATCCATCTGTTTCCTTTGTTGCATTTGATTAAGATAATTGCGATGCCAAAATTTCCACATTAATTGCTCTATTCTACTAATTTCCCCCCATTTCTTAAGGTAATTCTCCTTTTTATTTATTAAGTTGGGCTCAATAATAGAATTCAAGGAATCTATTAATCAAGAAGTGAGCAGGAGTAAGAACTTCAAACTCATTCTCATTAGCAGACAAGGGGCAAGAAGTCGAGAATTTAACATACCTCGATTTGAACTATCACGGTTAAAAATTCTTCATAAGTCAAATTATTCCCCTCATAACTCTTTTTAGATGATATTTTAAATGATTTAATAGCAGCCTTGACCAGTGTTAAGTACTGGCACCAAATGTTAAGTACTGGCACTTCATTCTCAAGTTTTTCACGGACACTGTTCTTCAGTTCTGAATTGTACGCATCGTTGTTTTCACTAATGTTCACAGGTTTGTTCGGATAATCACTGCCAGATAGAAACTCTGGACCGTTCCACCACATTTCTTGGTTCAGAAGTTTGTCAGGATCTACTCCACAAGAGAAATCAAATCTGCAGGATTCTGGTTGGATGACACATGTTTCCATTGCCGTACAGGGAACAATCTTGAAGCTTAGCAATTCTATTCTGCACAAATGTTTTAAGGTCCATCGGTTCTTTTTGTAGCCAAGACAACACTATCATTGAATCAGTCCACAGATAAACTTTAACTGATTCCAGCTTCAAGGCATCAATCACTCTTTTCACAAGTTTGGACAAAAGGACAGCGGCGCACAGTTCCAATCTTGGAATAGTTAGACTCTTAATTGGTGAAACTCTCGATTTGCTAGTAATTAATCTCACTAAAGTCACTCCCGAATTATCTGATTTGCAATACACTGCAGCTCCATAGCAACGCTCCGACGCATCAGAAAACCCATGAATCTCTATAGATGAAGATTCTCAATCACTACACGTCTTTGGATATTGATATTATTTAGGCTCTCTAGCCCAATTAACAACTGGTGCCATTCATCATACACTTTCTTTGGGAGTGGATCTTTCCAGTCAATACTAAGTCTCCAAAGCCTCTGCATAAACATCTTGGCGTTGGACACCACGGGTCCCACAAGACCCAAAGGATCAAACAGTCTCGCAATAGTTGACAAAACGCTTCTCTTTGTATACGTCACTTTATCACGTCAACTTTAACGAAAAAGTGTCTCTTCCTGGGTCCCAGGACACACCTAAGATTTTGGTCTCATTTGGTCTAGAAAAATCGTAGATTCCATTTATACTCTGCGAAAGTTCAGGATGATTTCCCCGGATTTTATGCAATTCCATGCCTGCACTTTTCAAAATTTCTATTAACTGATATCGTAGCTCCTTAGCCTCTTCTAAGGTGTCCGCCCCGCATAACGCATCGTCCATGTAGAAATTGCTTCGAAGGACTGGTGCTGCTATCGGGAATTTATTTTCTTCATCATAGGACAATTGTTTCAATGGTCGTTGCGCTAAGTATGGGGCACTGGTCGTCCCGGTGACTGTTTGAAGCTCATATGTTTTTACTCGGTTGTATTTATTGTCCTTCCACAATATTTGTTTGCAGACAGCGTTGTTCGGAATCAATTAGGATCATTCGATACATTTTTTTAATGTCCGCAGTCAGTGCATATCTGTAAGTACGGAATCTAATCATCTGGGCATATAAGTCATCTTGGATGACTCTCCATTGTACTGAATATCATTTAGTGATAATCCATTATCTGTAGGACTAGACGCATTGTAGACCACTCTCACCTTAGTAGTACTTTTTTCGGGTCTATAGACGCCATGATGAGGTAAGAAATAGTTCATCTTCGAATTATTTTCTTCTACCTTCACTTCTTTCATATGTCCCAATTGTTCATATTCTTGCATGAATTCTCTATACAATTTTAGATATTGTGGATCCCTTTCCAATCTAAGCCACAATGCATTTAATCGTTTGAGAGCAATGCCCCTGGAATTCCCTAAACAATTTGGATCACCCTTAAGGGGCATTTTAACTATGTACCGTCCCTCCTCGTCTCTAGAATGTGTTTTCATAAAGTGTTCCTCACATAAACTAGCCTCATTATTTTTTGTTTGCACTATCTCCACATTTTCTACTTCCCAAAATTTTTGCAACGTTTTATTTAAATCCTCGTCCCTAACTAAACCGCAATAAACTTTAGTTTCATTAAATGAATCTACATTACCACTTACAACGTAACCAAAAACCGTGTTTTGTAAAATTAGATCTGAATTTTTTATCTTAAATTTTTCCGGTCTCAATAGTTCAAAAAATATTTCTGCACCTAACAACATGTCTATTTTATCTGGAATATTAAAACGTTCATCAGCTAACTCCACTATATCTGAAAAATTAACACTAGTATTAAACGTATTACTTGGAATAAAATCTGTGATTTTCTTAACTACTAACATATTTAAATCCTTCACGAATGTATTATTTTTATTTGAAATTGTCGTTTTAACGCAACCGTTAACAATCATAGATGCATCATTTAAACATGAGATCAAAGTATTAATCTTTTCACTTTTCAGTTGTAATTTATTGGCGCACTCCTTAGTTATAAGACAAACCATACTGCCTCCATCTAACAAACACCTACAATCATGCCAATTCGAATATTTATCTTTAATACGCGAGCTGTGCTCAGTAAGCATCTTTTAATTTTGTTATGACTAAATGTAGTCGCCACGATTTCTTGCTTGTTTATATTTGAATTAGGAACGAACGGAGGGGCAGAAGAATTAAAAGATATCGTTTGCGATCTCTCTTTAAGGGGAGTTGGGATACTTTTTATTTCTCTTTGAAAATGAAGCAATTTATTATGCGGCTTCTTACAAATTATGCAATTTCTAGAGCGACACTGTTTTACACAACATTCCTGGGGATAGACATTTAAAGCACATTTTATTGTTTTTAACAAAATCTACTCTTTCATTTATCGAAAAACCTTTAAACTGAGGGCAAAATTGCAAAGCATGTGCTTCATTTTTACACAACACACATTTTTCACTCTTTATTTCAGAAAAAAATACGCTCGAAACTCCTCTCTGACTTCGCGAGCTGTTATATCTCTGATGTTTATTGAACTCAAATCGTTTATTTTCATTTCCAGTGAAGGACCTGGAAAATGTATTAGACTCGCTTTTAATTTTACCTTTAGAAGATAAATAAATATCACATTCTCGCCCTAACTCGTGGGGTTTAAAAAATGTTTCTCCTTGTTTTACATTAATATGAGTCAATAATTCTCTGTCAAGAGTGCTCATCATTTTATCCGCAACAATTAATTCACATACTGACTTAAATTCATTAACATTTCGTAACTGACAGTAATGCTCAAATGTTGCACTTAACCTAGACGCAAATTGAACATAACTCTCTGAATTTAATTTTTGAGTTTTACGAAAATTATTATTATTCTTGCGGTGAAGGCTGAAATTCTTTCAAAACTAAATTTTTTAGTTTTTCATAACTGCGCAATTCTTCCTCTGACACATAAATCATTAAGTTATTCGCTCTCTCTCCTAAGATATTTAAAAGAATTTCCGATTTCCATTCTTCGGGAACCTCTTTCGTTTTGAATGCTTTCTCTAATGACTGAAAAAATAAATTATATGACTCAACACGCGAGGGTACAGAGATAGTTAATGTTTTTACACTTTTTATTAACGTTTCGATACTAATATTGTTACATGTTTCGGTGGCGCTCACTGTTGAAAGTGAAGAATCATGTGTTAAATCTTTCCGAATATTAGCAAGCTCTAATTGCTTCTCTAACTGTGCTAACTTAATTTTCTCTAACTCTAAATTTGCTTCACTTTCTGACCGCTTATGCGCTAATTTAATTTTTTCTAACTCTAAATTTAATTCACTCGCAGATTTTTTAATTCTCGTTTCTTCAACGGCATAGTCAATAACAGTTTTAACTAATTCTGTGTCTGTATTATACACTTCACTACTTTCAATTAAAATTTTCAAATCAAGAACTTTTGCATTATCTGGCACAGTTAGTTTTAATTCCTCCGCGACAAGTTTTAACTCGTCTTTCTTCAACTTAGCAATTAAAGACATAATTAAAATTCTCACAAAAATTCAAAGAACATTGCTCTCACCTCACATCACTGGCTGCCGAACTTGGCTGTTTACACAAATCACTGTTTGCCGCACTTGGCTTTTCACTTAGTCTTTTTTTTTAATCCATAGGTTAATCCATTAGCTCTTGTCCGGCTCGACGGACCAATTTTTATGTCGATAGCTCTAACACGTAAGTGGACTCAAGAGTCTCTAACACATATTGTTCATGACACAATCACGACACAGTTTTCTTGTGGACTAGCGTTTATTAATTACTCATAACTTCTGTACATTTACATTGGAGTTGCAGGGCATGCGCAGTTCAGGCAGCGCAATTGGGATTGCGCAGACACAGTTTATACATACATTACTACAGACACAACAACACACTCTACTCTTTTAATTACACAGATAGCGCTTCGTATGCCGTGAACTGACAACAATTATTTACGAAAGTTTTACAATATAGTTGTACTGTAAAAATATGTGTTATACTTTAAAAATAGATCTACATATTTTTTATTATGTTTAAAAACCTTTAAAATATTAACTGTGGTAATTTGAAAGTGTTGCATATTTATTCAATATTTTAGTAAACGCAGTTAAAGAAAAAAAGAGATTACGACGATGTTCTCAACGCAAGATTTGAGATATTGAGAAATCTCCATGAAAAGGAGAAGTCACAAAACAGGCAAAATACTTGGCTCTAAGGTACCCCAAAGACATTGATGAAGAAAAATTTGTGATAAGAGTGCCAATATTTCAAAATGTATATAAAGGCGAAAAAAATAACAAGGGCAAGAGAAAACTTTTTCTGCATCAGGAAAAACAAGTTGAAAAATACATTTCCAAATTTAGATGTTGCAATGAGGATTTCTTTACTTGACTCGTCCTGTGAAAAACTGTACAGCAGAGAGAAGCTTTTCTGCCCTTAAGAGAATTAAGACGGAGATGAGAACTACTATGGAAAAATGAAAAGCTTAATAGTTTTATGTTGCTATGCACTCAAAATGATATAACAATGGAAATTGATTATGATAATTAATGATTTTGCACTGATGAAAGCTCGAAAAAAACCTTTGTTGCACTAGTAAAATGACTGTGACTGTCATGATGTCTAAATGTAAAAGATATTAAGATAATTAACAAGTTGAATAATAAATAAGTTAAATATTTGATAATTAATGTTCATACAATAATGTATACTCTATACTGTAATTCCATACGATTTTATTAATTTACTGTACTCATTTATAAAAGGAGGTGGAGGGGGTCCGTGATGCAAAAGGTAAGAAATGAACAAGAGTGACCAAATCATGTCACCCTCTTGCCTTACAGTTGCCGGTCCGGGACACGGTGGGTCCATAGGTGGTGGATAATGGAAGGACTCTACATTATATAAGAAGACAAAGAAAGGGAAAAGAGTAAGAGAGAGAGTTAAGGGCAAATTCCTCCCGAACCCAAACTGGCAAGGTAAGAACTGAAGGAGGGAAGAAGGGGTGCTCTAGAAATAGTAGGAGAGGGCGCAACACTTTGAAGTGCTTAGGGCGCCGGGGAGATTAAAAAGGGACCTGGTTGAAACCTCCTTCTGGTGTGGTAAAAAAAAGGTTTGAGCAAGCAAATCGTGGATTGATACATTTTTGCATATTGATTGCATCCTAATTAAAGAGGAAAAAATTTTAATTCTGAGCAGGAAGAAAAGGCTAGAGAATGCTTGCGAAAACCAAACCCTTTATTTACATCGTATGCTATAAACTTTGAAATGAAAGAAAAACCTCTTCCAGATGCATTTTTTGAAGATCAAGTGATTAAAACCATTGATGCTCATAAATGGTGGGGAAGTATAACAAAAGCATTTCTAAAGACTTTTGCAAGTTAGTTGCACATCTCCAAGTATGCCCATCAAGTTCTACTGGAATAAAAAGAAAATTTTCTAATTTTTTATTTGTACTCTCAAAAACTCGAAATAGGTTGGGAATAGATATTTCAAAGCTTGCTTTTTTAAGCAACATTGAAAAAACAAAAATGTGTTCTAATGTAGAAAATGCAACTGAATTTAATGAGATTTATCTATTTTATGTGGAATTCGTTTCGTTATTAAAATTATTGTTTAATATTGAGTTAGACTATTTTTTTTTTCATATTTATATTGCATACTAAGTTTGAATCTCTTCAAATTTCTATTATTCTGATAGCATAGTAAAATTGGTATTACTTCTCTTTGAAAACTAACTGAAACATAAGAATTAGTTGTTTAATAGTTACGACTGTTGTTTAATAGCTTAAATCGAAGCCAGTGAGTTACTTTATTGTTATTTACTCTTCCCTTTCTCGTATTCTGCATTCATAGTATTATCTAAAAAAAGCATACAAATTTAATGGCATTTAGATTACTGTTTCAGTGATGGATTGAATATTATTCTAAGTAAGTTAAAAAACATTAAAGTCATAACATTATTAGAGTTAAAATTTGTAAAAAATAAAGTTGTTACGTCCCCGAAAATAAAACATATCTATTTTTGTCAGGAGGATTATTACCAGATTTTTCCATGTTTTTTCCACCTTCGACAAAAACGTGCCAAGTCTAGGTACAAACCTAAAGCGAAAATGCTCAAGGTTAACACAAATACAACAAACAAAAAGAAGTTTTCTTTATGTGTAAAAAAGAAAGATGCATCAGCAATTTCTTACCATAATTTAAACAATTACCCTGTTTTTCTGAAAATGAAAATTAAAAAAAAAAAAAAAAAGACTTCGAGCATGTGGGAAAAAGAATATTCATTTTACCAAAACAGCAGAAAATTGATTCAGAGGTCACTAGGATTAAATAATTTCTCACTAACGCTTAGTTTTAAAACGTGTACTTTTATCTCTAATGCTGATGCAAGTTTCAGAGAGTGTATAAAGCTCCTTTTTGTGAAAAATATCATTTTTTTACACCTTCCTGCATGAAATATTTCAAACTTAGCTCTTTCAGATTCCCTTCAGTTGGTTGATCCTACATTTTGCAAACCAGGCCGTATCGACGCATTGATAGGATAACAATGAGTATTCCAGGGTCTAAACAAAATGACGCATTTAAGATTATTTCATCAATGAATAAATGATAGTTTAAAAAACTAAAAAAAGACACGCTTTTATTGTAGATCGGAATAATGAAAAATAAATTATGGTTAAAAAAAAAAACCGAAAAAACATGCTTTTATAATTAATCAAACTAAAAAGTAAAAAAATAATTCTTAATATAAAAATAAAATAATTACCGAGAAAATTAATGTCATTATTTGGATGGTATTAAAAGCTACTTATAAAAAATTAACTGAAAAAGAGGGGAACATATACGCATGTAGCAAATTTCAAATTTTAACATTTCAGAATTACAATAATACGTTGCATTCATACTACAATTTAAGCGAAACAAATTACGATATTAATTGTTGAATAAGTAATATTTTTTTAAAAATTTCCAAATTTATTTTGAAGAAAATATAATCATTTCATTGTATTTTGACTGTTTTGTAGTATTTTTGATTTTGTAGTTTCGATGCGCTTGTACAAATTGGCAAAATATATGTTTTTAGTTATAATAATTTTAATAAATGTGGCTATACGAAAACTTCACATTAGTTTTAAATTAAATTTAGTTATTATTCGAATAACCAAAATAATGTAGTATAAAACTGTAGTGAATTCTGTAATTGATCAGAGTTTTGTGAAAACATCTTTTTTCATATTGCGCTCATGGAATATGATAAACTTGTTATTGAGAATGAGTACTCTCAAGAATGGTACTCTCAAGATGATGAACCAGCTTGTATTTTTCAACCAGGTTCAGGGCTCTTCTTTGACTCCTTTCACTCAAAGGTTCCATATCTGTCTAGAGTTCCATTGCAGTTATAGAGGTTGATTTCGCCCCACCAGTGATTAAACGCAAAATGTTGTTTGGAAAAGATTAAGCCTATTTTTGACAGAATCACAGGCAGTTATTAAAACCTCATTTCCATACTCAGCAGCAGGTCACACATAACACTTATAGGCTGTACACAAAACATCTTGAGTTGAGCCCCAAGTTAAACCAGCTAAACGCTTCAGCAGCTTAGATCTTGAGAAACCTCTATCAACAGTTGAATCTATATGCTTCTTCCATGTTAATTTATGGTCTAAATTAATACCCAAATAAACAATGTCAAATGTCCGAGGTTGAACTTTTTTATCGTACTGAAGTTGGATGTCATGGTGTTTAGTACTGAGAGAAAACAATTGAATGGTGGTCTTATCAGTATTAACGTTTGGAGAGCCACCAGGATCTTGTTTTGAGTGTTGGTAAACAATTTTCTATACAAAGTGACTTAAAAAGTGCTGCTCTTGCTACTATACATTACAGATATCCTCTTAACAAATGGTTCCATGTATGCATAGATGGTTGAGCAGAAGATGCTCTTAAAAGTGATGGTGCCTATTCAAGTGCTTTCAGTGTTAGTTATCTTGTTGGAAAGTATTGTGACAATTTTGATGGTGAGATAGCGGCAATATATCATTTGCGATTGATAAATTGGAAAGCAGTTCTGAACATAATATTATATTCTTTATCGATTCTCAAGCTGCCATTTTGTCTCTAATAAACTCAAGATATAATGAAAATGCTCTAGTGAATTCCTGTAGAAGGAAATTAGCTGAACTTGGGCAGTCTAGAGAAAGCATTGCCCTCCAATGGATTCCCAGCCACTGTAACATTTCTAGAAATGAGAAAGCAGATAGGCTTGCTGAAGAGGGATCTCTCATGTCCCAACCTGACTCTCCCTTGCCTCTGCGTAACATCAAAAGAACCATTTACAGTAAACTGCAAATCAATAGAGTCTCCCTGTTTGGTGAAGCAATTTCAGGTGAAAAGTGGAATATCTTGCTTAACAAAAGTGGTAGAGTTCCTAGTTCCCTGCCTCGATCTGTTGGAGTTGCGTGCTTTCGTCTACTTACTGGACATGACTACTTGCAAAGGCATTTACATCGCATTGGAGTAAAGGATTTTGCTTGGTGCCCTCTGTGCAACCAGGGTGAAATGGATGGTGACCACTTCAGACACTGCCCTATTGTTTTAAGTCTTTTTATAGACAACTCTGCGGAGACAAATTTTAATTCTTTTTATGCTTCGTCAGAATTTTATTGGGCAGCTCGTCGACTAATGGTAGAGATGCCGAAGACAAGCGTAGGATAAAAAAAAGTTTTTTTTAATGAAGCTGTTTAAAATCACTAGTAAAAAGTGGCAAATATTTTTTTATTTAACTTTAAACTTTTTTAGTTTGTTAGAAACTTTAAATCAGTGTTTCATGGTTCATCATTTTTAAGATAATACAATCTTCTGCATTGAGCAAAAAAATCGTTTACAAATATTGGTAACTTTTTCATAAAGCTGCGCTCAATGCGAAAAGGTATCCAAAATTTCTTTTTACAATTATCCATTTAAGAATTTTAAGTAAAAATAATATCTGTTTGTTTATTCCTCCAAAATAATTAACATTCCAGGAAAAAAATATTCCAAATTATAGCTCTTTGAATTTTTTTCTTTCTAATGGGGTTGCAAATTAGTAATTACCATTGCAGACCCAGTGCATTACCCTTTGAGATGGTTTTCCTTCTTAGTGTGGCCCCTTATAGGTGGATATCAATTGCCACAATGTAATTTTGACGCCCAGTTTCCTCTCTTGTGGGAGGCACCTGGACTTTGACGATATGGAACTGTCCTAAGAATTTAATTTTGTCGAGAGCACCCAAGCCAAACATGCACTCTAAGGATCTTTAACATGCGGCATAATCATACAACATGGACGCTGTCGTTTTTTTTTTTTTTTTTTTTTTTTGTATCATGAAAATCCGACGATTTGAGTTGAGGTCAAACCCGCAAACTTGGGCGTACAGGTCACGCGCTGAACCAGCAACGCCACCCAGCTCTTTAAAGTTGTATATGATTTTAACACGCTTTTATTATAAGTTTCACTTGCATGTAACGGAATCTTGCAACTCGGTTTTTACCCACTTTAAAAGGTCAGATTAATTCGAAATTTTGCACATTTGTCAAGGACCGATGACAATACAATAATTTCATAATTTTGTTCCATTGTCCTTTTCAGGACATCAGGAATAACGATATCCAGATTTGGCGACTTATTGCATATACCATTCTAAGATTTCGTGACTAATCCCATGTATCATTTCCAGATTTGGCGACTAAAAGATTTAAGGTACAACTCCCAAAACGAGTACACTTGTGGTTAACAGAAATAAAACAAACAAAAAAGTGTTCTCTCTCTTTATGTGAGAAAGGGAAGGGTTGGGTGTATGATAAAAATTTCTTACCATAATATAAACAATTGTGTAGTTTTTCTGAAAATGAAAATAAAAAAAAGACTCGTGCATGTCGAAAAAAACAATTTATGTTCTAACTGCTAAATACTTTTATAAAGCAATACGCTTAAAAGTGATGATACGAATTAACATTTTAGCAATACTTTTACAAGGTGATGTTACGATTGACAATATTTTTTACCATGTTTTTATTAGCTCGCTTTCTTGTATGTCTGTCCGGGTGGAATTTTGTAATTGATTTTGAACTGTGACTTCCTTATGAGCTAGAGACTTAAAATTTGTACCATAGCTCAGAAATGGATGTCAATGCATGAAAATGTGAAAAAAAGAGGGGAGGGGGGGGGAATGAAAAGAGTAATTTTTTTTTAATACTTTTTAGTCCGCGTTATAAAAACATCGCACATAGAAAAAAAAATTAATTCGAACTTTTTCTTCTCAACACACTTTTATTAGTTTGACCAGTATCGACAGAGATGAAATCTTTGAATTATAACGATACGGGTCTCATCTTAGGCCACGTAAACGGAGAGAATACATACCCTTCAGACCCGTTAATTAATATCCATTGAAGAGCAAAACTAATCCCAGCAGCCACGTAATTCTGGCTCCAAATATCAAACTCAAGGATAAATTCAACAATGAATAAATGATAGTTTAAAAAACGAAAAAAAAATGCTTTTATTATAGATTGAACTAAAAAATGAAAAATAAATTATAGCTGGAAAAAAAAAACTAAAAATTACGCTTTTATAGTGAATCGAACTAAAAAGTACAAAAATAATTCTTCATATAAGAGTAAAATATTAAGGAGAAAATTAATGTCATTGGGTAAAAGCGCTGGGTGCTTTGTACTATGTTTTTGCACTAACTCAGCATTTCGGAATAGAAGTAAGAAATAATAACAATTCATATAGAGCACCCCACGCTTTTACCCCAATGACATTAATTTTCTCAATAGTCATTTTACTCTTATATTAAGAATTATTTTTTTTTTTACTTTTAAGTCGATTCACTATAAAAGCGTGTTTTTTAGATTGTTTTTAAACTGCAATTTATTTAATCATTTTTCGACTTTTAAAAAAGTATGTGACTTCTCAGGATAAATATAAACAAAAATCCACTTTCATTTACGAATAGTTTACTTTGTCTTTTCATCATCTTTATTTTTAAACTTTAAAAAATAAACTATGACGTCATGCTGTTTGCCTCTCGCTTCACTTCAAAGAGTGAAGAAGGTAGAGACGGGCTAAATCGGAGTGCCATCTATTGTGATTAATGGGCATAAATCTATTTATAAATTTAAAAATTAATTTGTTATAGTAAAATGAAATGAAATTTTTTTAATAAAATACACAAAAAAAATATTTGTACAAGTTATTTCTATTATTTTCTAAACAATAATCGGTAAATATATTGTTAGTTTTAAAAAATGTTGACCTGAAATAAATTTCAAAATAAAAAATTCTTAAAAGCTTGATGTTTAATACATTTTTTAGTCTCTGCGGGTCGCTAACTATATATTGGTGGGCTGCATGTGACCGATAGGCCACATGTTTGACATTCCTCACTGAGAACCACAATAACCGAGAGGGTGTAGTCGAATGCTGGTGGTCAGCACTCTTACATGTAAGTTGAGAAATCACATCAGTACCAGACGCTATCACGTCGACGCTAAAATCCCATTCGTTACATCTAACAAAATTTAAAAGTTTTATGATAATTAAGATAAATATCTTTTTTTCCCCTGTAAAATACTACCAACTTTTCACACTCAAAGTTTTATCTTGAATTATTATACTTATTGTAATAAAAATGGTCTGTTATATTTTACAATTTAGTATAAAAATGCAATAAGAGGTTTTAAACTAGGATTAAATTGGGAGAAAAGTGATTTTTTCAAGTACCTTCTTATGTTGTTGTTTTTTCTAATGCCACCTGCCTAACGGTGTCAGATTTAGGCCTACGAAATTCATCGAGGTAAGAGGCTACGAGTACGCCTGTCGTTAGCTTTTTTAGCCTTGAGCACCATGTAGGTGAAGGTACGATTTGGCTCGGTTACACGATAGATGGCGACATGACCTATCTCCACCTCCACAATTTAGGCATAGAACTGGATATACCTTCTAATTGTTATGACAAATGAAATTTGGCGAAGAAAGAAAAATGTGTGCGAAAAATTTGTTCATTGTTCAGTTCATATCTTTAATTCCTTTGGCTATATATTTTTAAAAATTTAATCATGTAGTATAAACCTTTACTTTTGCTCTTTTTAGTTAAAAAAGAATTGTTATTGACAATATATGCAAAATTGAAATCAGATATATTGAGTAAAATAAGCATAAATTTAATATAAAAATAATTGATATGAATTATTATTTAGTATAATCATTATTCTTTATTTCAAAATTCAGCCTTATATTTATTTCAGAAATTCCAACAAAAGTTGAATTTTTTAGAGGACAATTGAATTTTTATCAGTTCCTTTTGGCTGTCAAATTTTTCCATATATGTCTAACAATGTTCTTGTCATTTCCTTTTCATATTATTAATGTAAATTTTCAAGATTCAATGCCTTTTTTTCCCCTAAGGGAGAATCACGTGTGCTGTCTTTTGTTTTTGAAAACGAAAACACTTTCTTTTAAAGTTTCAACTAAAGTTAAGTTCCTAGAAATAAGAAATTTTTTCAGGCTGATAGATTCTCGAGGTTTTTCTTCTCCAAGTTGATAAGAATTCAATATATTTCACTTGACTCCAATTCCATTTGATCGCATTGCTGGTGTATACAGTATAGTCGGTGAAATTCCTTTTTCACCCATGTTTACAATGTCAAACAAAAACTTAGCACGCAAGATTGGAATTATAATTTTAAACCAAAGCAAAGTCGCAAAGTTAATACCATATAATGGACATAGAAGCGTAACAAGGTCACTTGAAAAAGTTACCTCGAAACGGGTTTGCATCCAAATTTGAATTTTACCTTGTCGCTGTTTTGACTCTTTTGTCACTTTGATGGGGAAAAAAATAAGTTACTTTGATATAAAACAATATTCGTTTAATATGTGATTATAACTTTGAAATATATCTTTATTATTACAATTTTTATAATGTGTGACACTTTTTACAAACTGCTATGCATTTGCTTTATTTTGAATTTCAAAACAAAATAGAATTATTTCTCAAGCAGATTGGTACATTTTGTATCTTACCCAATTCTGTCAAGCTTAGGTGAAATAAAAAATAGTTTAAAAAATGAGAGTTGTTCGTCTTTTTAGAAAAAGACTGGACAAATGAAATAATACTATCGGAAATTATTTGAAAAGTAGCATACTCTGCAATAAAATACGATTCTCGTTAAATTTAAAGTAAGTATTTGTATTGAAAAACGGAAAATACTGATTAATATTTTGAATGATGCAGTATAAGTACAGCAAAAAAGTGTTGAAAGAGGTATTGTTTCTCTAAAATCTATGAAAACTGGAAACTTTGATGTAGTTATTTCGTTTTGGTATATATCCTAGTTTTACTATTTTTTCATAATTTCAATATTGATATTCATTGCTTTTTTTATTTTCAGAGGAATAGAAGAATTTAGACAATGTTGAACTTCAGAATCAAGTCAACACAAAGAAGAAAGTAAGAGGTGCAGAATAAATCCAAGATGTCTTTGAAAAAAATATATAAGTCTTTAGAGAAAAGAAGTGATAAACTACATAAATATGCAGTGTTTTAGCAAAGTTTTCTATGTTTTGTGTGGAAGGTTCTTAAGTAGAAATTAAAAAGATTCAGACAAAGGAATTAAGATTTTTTAGATCACGAACTACTACTTTCTCGCTTAAATAAGACAATACATCGTTAGCTGCAGAAAAAAAATTATTGAAAGCAATATGCATAAAAAGTGTCAATATATTTTCATTTGAATGATCCTGATTACCTGAAAGGAGGAGAAAGTGCCCATACAGTTTTGTATAATTCTCGTAAATACAGTTTAATCTTATAAACTTTGGAGAGTATTTTTTTAATTGAAAGCCTTACAAGTTCTTAAGACATTCAATCGGAGAAAAGATGTCTAGGTAATTTCAAAGGACTCCAACTTGCTAATAACGTTTGCTTAAATTTATGTGGCTCATCAGCAAAAGTGTTGTTCTTTTGGAGATTTTTGCTTCAAACCAGGGATTCACCAATTATAAAAGGCGAGCGTGCTGTTTATCGTTCACTGCAGGCTTAATGTTTTATAGTGCATAAGTTTGTCCATGTCCTTTCTGAATTTTGCTCTAAGAACATATGTAATAAAAGTATGGTGACATACCTTTAAGATTTTATTTAAATTGCGCTGGAGAATGTTAATTAAAAACTTCCATGTACTTGCAGTTTTGTAATCATTGTATATATTTTAGAATATTTTTAGCGAACTTAATAGAAAATAGTGTAATGATGACTTATTTAATTTAAAAACTCAATTTCCAGCTGGATTTCATTTTGTAAATACACTTAGATTTCGAATTTCAGTATTACATTCAAAAGAAATATTTCTTCTCCTACAAAGTTGTAATTATTAACTGCTTTCCACAAAAAGGATGCAAACTGGCCTCTTCTCGTCACTTAAAATGAAATAAGGATTTATGTAATCGAACCTGAGATTTCCAATTTTATAAACTCACAAGATGGCTACCTCTAGAAATAATATCTTAAATCATCACTTGAGTAATCTTCCAAACGAAAAGCCCCATGTTTGTCACATATGCAACAAGGATTTCAATCATAGTGGTAATTTAAAAAGACATTTACCTATTCATAACAAGGAAAAGAAGCTTCATGTTTGTGAAATATGCAATAAATCATTCTCTCGTAGGGATAATTTAAAAAAACATTTACGTATTCATACCAAAGAAAAGCCTTATATTTGTGAAATATGCAACAAGGCTTTCTCTGAAAAAAGTACCTTAAAAGAACATCGTCGTATTCATACCAAGGTAAAGCCTCATGTTTGTGAAATATGTAACAAGACCTTCTCTCGAAGTAATAGTTTAAAAGAACATTTACATATTCATACCAAAGAAAAGCCTTATGTTTGTGAAATATGCAACAAGGCCTTCTCTCAAAAGGGTGTTTTGAGAACTCATTTACGTATTCATACCGAGGAAAAGCCTTATGTTTGTGAAATATGCAACAAGGCCTTCTCTCAAAGGAGTATTTTGAGAACTCATTTACGTACTCATACCAATGTAAAGCCTCATGTTTGTGAAATATGTAACAAGGCCTTCTCTCACAGTGGTGTTTTGAGAACTCATTTACGTACTCATACCAATGTAAAGCCTCATGTTTGTGAAATATGTTACAAGGCTTTCTCTCACAGTGGTAATTTAAAAGAACATTTACGTATTCATACCAAAGAAAAGCCTTATGTTTGTGAAATATGCAACATAGCATTCTCTCATAGTGGTAATTTTAAACACCATTTACTCATTCATAGTAAAGAAAAGCTTCATCTTTGTGAAATATGCAACAAGGCATTCTCTCGTAGTGATAGTTTAAAAAGACATATACGTATGCATATCGAGGAAAAGCCTCATGTTTGCGAGATATGCAACAAGGCTTTCTCTGAAAGTAGTCACTTAAATAGACATATACTCATTCATTCCAAGGAAAAGCCTCATGCTTGTAAAATATGCAACAAGGCTTTCCGTCAAAATTGTGATTTAAAAAGACATTTACATGTTCATACCAAGGAAAAGCCTCATGCTTGTGAAATATGCAACAAGGCTTTCGGTCTAAGTTTTTCTTTAAAAAGACATTTACGAATTCACACCCAGGAAAAACCTCATGTTTGTGAAATATGCAACAAGTCTTTCACTGAAAGTGCTTCCTTAAAGAAACATTTACTTATTCATATGAAGTGTTTGTGAACTTTGTCTCGAACTGGTGTTATGAGGACGCATTGACATATTCATATGAAGGAAAAGTCTCAAGTTTGTGAAAAGCGCAACACACAAGGGTTTCCTCTCGAAGTGTTGATTTAAAGACGTATTCATATTTATACTGAAGAAAAGATTCCTCTGTTTATCAAGTTTGCAACGAGACTTCCTCTCAAAGCATTCATTTAAAAAGACATTTACTTATTCTTACCTATTGAAAACACGTTCCTGAAATATTTTAAATGTATATCTCTTAAGGATATCGTATCTTTTAAATGTGTTTCTTGCCATTTTATCGAATAATAAATTATGACAATATTTCCGCATTCATACCTTTCAAGAAAAGAGTCATGAAATATACAACACATTATTTTTCTATCGATTTAGTAATATAAAAAGATATGCACTTATTTCCATATACCAAGTAAAATCTTTAAGTATGTACAAGTTTTGAAAATAATTTCTCTCAAATTTGTTACTTAAAAACACATTAACATGGGGATTAAGTTATGCACTCGGTAAAAGCCCGTGCTACGCCGGGCCATGCACTCACATCGTAAGCGTACACACCCTCACAAAAGTGCTGGCTTTATGAAGGAATGAGGAAATTAATGTGGGGGTTAAGTTATACACTAGGTAAAAGCCCGTGCAACACCGGGTCGTGCAGCTAGTATATACTTAAAGCCTTATAATTGTTAAAACTTTCAGTAAGTTTTCGCACAAAGTCTTCACTTGAAAATTAATTTTTACTAATGCAAATAGTAACTGAAGGCATGTGAAAAATCAACATTGTTGTAATTTTGAGTCATTTTTCTCGACATAATAGAAATGCGAAATGGACGTGAAGTAAAAGATCTGTAACATACTTTCAAGGTCCTTTTTAACCTCTCCGACTCCCTAGGCACTTCAAATAATCACGCCCCCTCCCTCTATTTTCAGAGCACCCCCTTCGTCCTTCAATTCTTACCTTACCAGTTTTGTTTCGGGAGGGATTTTTACTTTACTCTCTTACTCTTTCCCTTTCTTTGTTTTTGCTACTGGGGGAGTCTTTCCAATATTCACCACCTATGGACCCACCATGTGGGGGACTGACTTTCATAGGGATAGGATAGTAGTATGGTTTGGGTTACTTTTATTCATTTCCTACCTTACGGCATCACTGACCACCTTTTCTTTAGTGACTTAGTACTAATGGGAGGCTGGCATGGTGAATGGTCATCACCTCCTAAATATACACAAGGCCTCGTTACTGATTTGTGACGTCACTACTAGTAGGGAGAATTCGTCCATCGCCTACGGAACTTTTCAGATGCATTTTTAAATACTTTTTGTTTTTTAACCCAACATACACTGCTGGCCACCGTAAATGCAACACCAAAAAAGACAAGAGATAGCACAACAAAATTTATTTTGTAGATAATATGTTGACCAAGTATCAAATGATTTAATTTATAGACTTCTGTGAAGTGTGATTCCTGTCAGAATCAGTTGCCGCCATTGTTGGAGATTAGCGCTGCCACACGCCTCGGCATTGATTCAAATAGACTTTGGATGTGTTCTTGGGGAAAAGCAGACCAAGCAACTTCCACACGTTACCAAAGTTGATCTGGTGTGGCAGCTAGGGGTGTAATCTAGGTCAATCGTTGAGCAACCATGGACCACATGTTTTCTATCGGCGAAAGATCCGAAGAGCGAGCCGGCCAGGGAAGCAATTCAATCTGGTGATTGACGAAGAAACTTTGGACAATGCGTACCACAGTGGTCGCACATTATCCTGTTGAAATATGGCTGTGGCCAAGCCCTGAAGGTAAGGAAGGACAACTGGCTCCAACACCTCTGAGATGTAGCGCTGGCTGTTTAAAGTACCGTTAATGCGTACTAGAAGAGTGCGAGAGTGATATCCAATACCACCCTATACCATAATACCCTTTGAAGGAACAGTGTGGCGGTGCGTAACGCAGCTGTTCAGCATCCTTTCTCCACGGTATCTTCAGACTGGAATCCGACCATCGTGGTGTTGCAGACAGATGCATGACTCGTCAGTAAAGACAACTTCATTCCATTCTGCCGCCCACATCCTTCTTTCATCGCACCATTGGGGCGGAGACGTCTGTGGTTCTGCGTCAAGGGTAGACCAAGCAATGGACGTCTTGCTGACAGACCACTCTGCTGTAAACGGCGTCGAATGGTACGTTCAGACACTGAATGATGTGTTACAGACTCAATGTGCTGCGCTATGGTTTGGGATGCGACTGAACGAACCGTCACTGCCATGCGCATATTTTGCCTGTCCTCACGTGAAGTGGTGCACTGAGGAAGATGCGCTCGACCACGTCGGTCCATCGTACCCTCTTGCATCCAACGGTCACATCCGCATTACAGTTGTTTGGTTTCGTCCAATACGACTACCGATTTCCCTGAAAGATAATCCACAATCTCGGTAGGCCACTCTACTCTCTATCCTTCCTCTGTCGAACTCGGTTACTTGATCAATAGCTGATCGCTGTTTTGTACAAGACATAACTGATCGTTTTTTGAAAAAAACCACAAGAAAAACACAATTGTCGAACTTGAAATCGTCGAAATCCCCAAGCCTTAAATAGCGCTTTGAGGTGGCGCCACAGGCATGCGTGATGTGTGTCTGCGCTGAAATTCTAATCATTTGCATATCTCACCTCCGCTAATACATGTTGTAAATTTCATGTCATTTGCGTGATTCCTTCAGGGTGTTGCATTTACGGTGGTCAGCAGTGTACATACAGGGAATTTAAAAAAAAAAATAATTGATCATTAAATTCTATTTCATGTACATAAAACATAAGAGTAAATATTAGTTTACCTATTTAAATAATAATTGCAAGTATGTAATTATCGATGTATTTACTACGAACACGCATTACGTTGAACATAAACACATTTAAAAACATTGTAGCAAATCATAAGAACCTTTTGTATTTGTATATTTTTTTTACAAAACTGAGCTTATTTCTTAGCTTTAAAATTTATTTCCAACGTTTTATTCAGAATAGTTACAAAAAAAGAAATAAAATTAGAAATAGTTTTTAAAACAGAAAAAAAAAGACAAATTATAAAATAAATTTCAAATATATTTTTGAAACAACTCTATATCAGTATAATTATAGATATATACAGGAAAATAAATACATTCATAAAAATAGAATACACAATTTATTTAGCTGTTTGTCAGTTACTTTTCTGCCAAAGGTAATTATTCAATTATGCATTGTTACAAATGTGAATTAAATATATCGTAAAACTTTATGGGTATCGTGCACAGTAATAAATAAAAATTCACTCTCTGCAATAGCAACATTAAAAATTACCAAAAAATAAACTTTCCACAAATAACAATATAACAAGTTATTGTAAAATAAGTTAAAAATATTTTAAAAATAAATCATGCATGTATAAAAGCATAGATATATACCTAAATGAATAAATATATATATATAGAGAGAGAGAAATATGCACACAAACAATAAAAATATATGTAACTTATTACATACATAAAAATAATGCAATTTATTAAGCTAATGAAGTATGTATTTTTCTTTTCTTTGTTTCAACTTTTTAAATATTTTTACCCCCTACAGTAGTTATGTAATAATGCATTTGTAGAAGTGTTGATAATATGCTTTATAACTAGCTCAGAAAGAAGCATGGTCATTGTGTTACAAGGTTCATCATATAAAAAAAAAATTCATTTGAATTTATCAAGCTAATCGATATTTCTGAAGCAATTTGACGTTGATTATTTTGTTTGAGGAACATATTTTCATAATCATTACAAAGAAATATCTGAACTATTACATAGTTATAGAGTACCGATATAACGACATCTGGGGAAGGGCACAATAAACTTCCTCTGTCTAAGTTACGTATTAAATCATAGTTAGAATTTAGTCCAAAAGTTTTATTAAGAACAAGTTATTTGGAACGAGAGTCGCATTTTAATTTTTTAAGTGCTACTCTAGCACAAACGCCAGCTAAATATGTTAAGACAGGTAGATATGGCTGAGCATCACGAAAATCTTTTTCAGATAGTGTAATATTAAAATTATGCGATACTGATGACTCTAAAGGATTTTCATTACACGAATCTTCCAAATTAATGTTTTTTAAGTTAAGCTGGCCATAAGCATTTGAAACCAAAGTTTAGAGGTAAAGAAATTTGCATTTTTAGTTTAGCTTCTACTTCATAAAGCTGTCGAATTGATATTAAATATTGAGAACCTGAAAGTGTCCTATATTTCCCAAAACGACTTTCTAACGCATCTGTTTAAACTTTTCCAGGAAGAAAATACTGAAATTTTAATTCTTTAATGCAATATTTTGACATTTCAAGTACAGCGTATATGGTATGAGTAAAAGCAAGATGTGTTTCTTTAGTAAGTGTGCCAGTAGTACAATCTTTTTCCTTCCACGAGTCTAACCATGACAAAATTTTACGCAAGAATTGACATGCTTTGTTGTCTGGAGATAAAGTAATCGGCTGATAAGTATCAAGTAAATGTTTTCCCTTTAAAGGTGTTTTAACATTAACCATTTTCCACCATATACAAATTAAAGAAATAAAAATTGATGTTGTTTCATAACTAATTAGTTTATATTGCTCTCCTAATAGTTGAAGCTTCTCAATAACAAAGTTATTAAATATCTTAAGCACAAGTTTTACAATTTGTTTTTCAAGATTTGTAGGACATAAAGCCTTCAAAGTTGAACCATAAGCAAACTTTACTAAATTATTACTTTCTATGTCATATAGCTGTTTAAGTGTAGAGAAATTTGCTTCTAATAAAGGAAACTTATGATCTTCGAAATCTGGAAAATAAAAACATTGTCCTGAATTTTTTTGATTAATCCAATTGTTACGAATACATTGAAAAATGTGTAATTATTACCGTGTAAAATTACAATTATTAAATTTAAAAATTATTACTTTATATGTCATATAGCTGTTTAAGTGTAGAGAAATTTGCTTCGAATAAAGGAAACTTATTATGATCTTCGAAATCTGGAAAATAAAAACGTCCTGAATTTTTTTGATTAATCCAATTGTTACGAATACATTGAAAAATGTGTAATTATTACTGTGTAAAATTACAATTATTAAATGTAAAAATTATTACTTTCTATATCATATAGCTGTTTAAGTGTAGAGAAATTTGCTTCGAATAAAGGAAACTTATGATCTTCGAAATCTGGAAAATAAAAACATTGTCCTGAATTTTTTTGATTAATCCAATTGTTACGAATACATTGAAAAATGTGTAATTATTACCGTGTAAAATTACAATTATTAAATTTAAAAATTATTACTTTATATGTCATATAGCTGTTTAAGTGTAGAGAAATTTGCTTCGAATAAAGGAAACTTATGATCTTCGAAATCTGGAAAATAAAAACATTGTCCTGAATTTTTTTGATTAATCCAATTGTTACGAATACATTGAAAAATGTGTAATTATTACCGTGTAAAATTACAATTATTAAATTTAAAAATTATTACTTTATATGTCATATAGCTGTTTAAGTGTAGAGAAATTTGCTTCGAATAAAGGAAACTTATTATGATCTTCGAAATCTGGAAAATAAAAACGTCCTGAATTTTTTTGATTAATCCAATTGTTACGAATACATTTAAAAACGTGTAGTGAATCAATAACAAAAAATAAAGGATTGGAAGGATCAGAAGGATGTGGATATACAATTATTTCAATTTGGGAGAAACAGCAGATTTTAGGATGTTTACTTTTTTTTTCATATATGCTAGAAAGTTTTCATTTGATTGTTCTGTTTGAGGATTGGTTTTTAAAGATGAACAAAGTTTGCGCAAAGTTCTAGGATGGGGAATATTGAGGTATCCCGAACTTCTTAAAAATTTATAGGTATGAGGAGATATGGATTGTAATATACAAAAAAAACCCCATCAATTCAGAGGAATATCTAAAAGAAAACTTGTTACAGGTTCAAAATTTGAGCTGGTCAATTAAGAAATGGAGTACAATTTTTTTATCATCTAAATCTGGAAACATACTTTCTAAAAAATTAACAATAAAACCAAATGTTGTAGGAAAATCATGGGACCTTTTCATTTCTACTCTGAGAACCAGTTCATGTAATATTTTATTTATAACAATAACATTATTAACTTTTAGAGGAAATTTGTACTTACCAAGTTGACCTATGTGTATTGACAAATCTAATTCTTTTATTTATAATCACTGATGCTTTAATAACAGAAGATACCGTTGTGCGCCTAGCATCATAATTATTACTAGATCTTTTTTTAGAAACAACAGTCCGTATGTTCTGAAGCTTCTCTGCATTTGCAGATACTCTGCAAACACTCGAATAATTTTGGAAGTGACGTAAATGATTTACTTTTTTCAAATTCTTCTTTTGGCGTACCAGGGGCCATTGTTTACTAGGATTTTTATCTAGAATATTAGAATTTCTTCTCTTTATTATTTCAGTCTAATAATTTTAACTTGATTTAATTTGTTAAAGATTGTTCAGTTTATCGTTGAAAGTTATTGTTACCAATAAATCCAGGAAAAAGAACATTCTAAGACTTCAGAATATTATTTTATAACACCACACACACGCTACAGTATTTATTTCTCTTGTCTTTGCAGTCTCTGCTCAGAACATTCTTGAATAGGATTCGTAGAGTTTGAAATATATTTGGGGGGGAAAGTCTGGAATTGTTTTCAAGCAGCGCATATTTTCTCCCCAGTTTTTTCATCATAAGCTTCTGTATTTCTTCGTATTGCTTCATCAGCAAAGTGTAGTTCACAAACCTAAAATTAAAAAGATATAAATATATTGTCTTGCATTGACAGAAAAGATTTGTTAGAATTGACAAAAATTTCTCTGATAATTTGATTTTTTGTAATTTTGAATGAAATTTTTGTTGGAAATAGTGAAAATTTTTTGATACAACAAAAAAATTTTTGACAACGTTTATATACAAAATTCGAAATTTTTTCTTCTTCTCTTTAATTCAATGAAATTTGTTTATTTTACCAGCAAATGGTTGTCATCAAAGCAAACTTGATACGATGAAATCCTTCTTGTCAGGACACCACATGGTCTATATTAATGCAAATAATTCTAGAAAAGAAACTGTCAGTGTTGTCGTCAAGGGCTTAGAAATTGGTACTCACTACCTCTAAATATGGTGTCTTCTCCGACATTTGCTGTCGTAGCAATCGTACTTGAAGTTAATGTTGTGAGATTAATGCTGAGTCGTGTTTATCTGTTTTTACAAGCTTTTATTATTAATTATTAAAAGCTTTTATTTAACTTACAATGTATGTGTGTATGTATGTATGTAATTTGTTCGGGTGGAATCTTGCAACTCAATTTTGAAGCTGATATCTTCCTCCCATTGAGCTGAAATTTTGTATACACGTTTAGTTTGGATGACAATACATGTTTTGACTATTTATATTCCGATATTGCAATTAATTAAAAAGATATTAATTAAAAACGTTAAACTAGTTTTGAGCGCCAACTTGGATATATCTGCATTGTTGTAATAATTTTATTGTTACAACAATGACAAAAGTTGGCGTCGAAAATGGGTTTTCAGCCAAACTGGAATTTCATAACGTTGCGCTATTGACTGTATTAATTAACTTTGTCTAAGAAATAATTACATTTCTACAACGTAAAAATAATCTAATTTCTACAACATATGCAATATTTTTTACAAATTTCTATCTATTTTCTTCGATTTAAATTCAAAACAAAAAAAGTAGAGCTATTTTTCAAGAAGATTGGTACATTGTATACCTTTTTAAACGCTGTCAAGTTAAACTGAGATGGAGTATCATAGAAATTCTAACTTTAACCCCTTAACTGGTTTGCCCGTACACCTTACGGGCTACTGAAAGTTAGCCACAACCGGTTTGCCCGTGCGCTGTGCAGGCACTGAAATTTTTTCTTTCTATATTTTATTTGCACAGACATTTTTATTCCTATAAGGTTATTAGTATAGTGTGTCTTTAGGAGATGCAGAGAGAGAGAGTTTGTCCATGGTACTGAACTACTCTTCATTTAGAATTTTGGTAGTGGTGAAGGTGAGAATTTTTCACTGAAGGCAAGAATATATATTCTTGAAAATATTGGATAAAGAACAGGGATTCACAAGGCAATGTACAATGTGTTGCCTAAGAAAAAGGAAAATGGATAGATAATCCAAAGAAGTCGATATTATCTCTATCCCCATTGGACTTAGTGTTACACTATTCTTCATATTGTGTGTGCATATAAATATGCACACACACACATAAAATCCTATCAATCGTATGAAAAAGAGGTGTGAACATGAATTTTTTTGGTAAGTGGAAGAAAACCTATTTTAAGATATATGTGAAATATTCTCCATAGTACGCAGAATGTACTTATTAAAAGCAAACATATAAGGGTTTTTGTGTTCAAAAATTATAAAATAAAAAAAGGTGAGTAAAATTTTGAACCGGAGATTAAAATAAAAATCTTCCATTTTCGCGCTTTCTGTTAATTATTATGCTTAGTTACATGCAGTTAAAAAATGGGCTTTTTTTAGGAAAATTTTGGTCAAAAAATTGACCGCTTAAGAGGTTAATCTATGAAGCTCAGACAAAAAATAATTATAGAATCGGAAAGATCATTTATTTCGTCCCGATACGGAATAATGTTTTTTACAAAATTATAATATTTGTATTTCTTACGATTTTTTTTAAATAAGTCAAAATCGATGCGTTTTTATGAAAATAATGTCTAAATCGACGCGCATGAATTTTTTTTGTTTAAAGGAATCGACATTCCGTACTAAAACAGCTCATGATTTGCTCTTTTAGAATCAGTCATTTAAAAAATAAAATGTCGAAATTTTTTTTTACGATTTTTCAAAAAATACTCAACATTTTAATATTTAATAACTTTGTCATTTATGAAGAAAATCTCATAAAACTTTTTTTCGTGTGTAGGATAATATTACCCAAGATCTGTACGAAGATTGAAAGAATTGCTTAAAATTTACGGATTTAAGAAAAAATTGTGTTTTTCGTCTAGTACCCTTTTTGCGAGAATTCATTTAGCTCGACTGTTCGAAAATAACCGGCTAACACCTAGCAACAATGATGCGTTGAATGAGATGAACCGACTAAGAAACCTGTCCAGTGATAACTAAAAAGTAAAAAATAAATTAAAAGTAAAAAAAAACTTTTTTAAAAACAAGCTTTTATTTAAACACGCTAAAAAGAATAAAATAAATTTTTCTTTAAAAATTTTTTACTATCAACTTATAACGTCATTACACAATTTATATGATATAAAAGCTTGTAGCGAGATTTAAGTACTCGTATTTACTTAGTTTGAATTTTTACAAATTAAAATCAATCAGGTCAAGTTATTTATTTTACTTGTTTATCTACACAGGTAAATCTCGCGACAAGCTTTTGTATCATATAAATTGTGTAATGACGTTATAAGTTGATAGTAAAAAAAGTTTTAAAGGAAAAGTTTATTTTATTCTTTTTAGCGCGTTTAAATAAAATAAATAAAAGCTTGTTCTTAAAAAAGTTTTTTTAATTTTAGTTTATTAGCTTTATTTTTTCTGACTTTTAAAGTCATCTTAATAGTTCAGAAATCAGATAGCTTTTTTTGTTGTGAATGTGTTATGCATTTTGTATCTCGCATCATATTAATATACAAAATAATCAATAAATGGTTTCTTATGTTCATATTTACACTGACTATGAGCTCTGTATCAAAATGGGCTTTCTTTTGCTAACACACAATTAACTTCTTAAGGTACTTTCGTTGATTCTGTGAAAAGATATTTAGTAAATGACACAAAAATATTTGTTTGCAATAGCAAAAACACTACACAGTTTTTGTCTCTTTAACAATGCTTGTTTAAGCTCATTTTTATACACATAAATTTTTTTAGGGCTACAAAATATTTATTTGATAAACAATACGCTTTTCTCATTATAGATAAATAAAAATGAATTGCCGATGTAATTACAATATTAAGAAACTCACATGAAGAAAAAGAAATGAGTACATTTTTCTAATGTCTTACCGAACAACCTATTAAAGTTATTAGTAGATTTTAAAATTAAGATATTATTACAGTTTCCATAAATAGAATAAAGTTAAATAACTTACCTTTGAATATTTTGATGGAGCAAAATCTTTTCTTGATATAGCATGGAGTCTTCCTTTGGGAATCTAAACATTCTTGTTTTTTCGGTATCTTTATAATTGCAATTCGGTACAACGCATGTGTAAACCATTTTGTGGACTAATTAAGAATCGTCAAAAAGAAATTGAAAATCTACAATAAAAATGTAAAAAAGCAGGTAACCGCTCAAACACAAGCACCAAAATGGCGTAGGCGAGTGTGTGAACTAATCTAACTTGAATCCAAGCGAGTTTTCTATCCCTACTATGTGTGACGTCAGAAGCCTATCTCATTTCAGTCACCAGGCCTTGATCTCTAGGAGGTGATGGAATGGTCCCCATCCTTTTAGTAATTTGTATATTCTCCCTGTGTACAGGATGTTGTTGAAATTCTATTGATTGGGGTGCAGTTCCCGGGAATCAGGGGTGATTAGCCTCATGAATTTATTTAAAATTGTAACTTGTCGCCTTAGGTTTGAGTAATAGAAAATGTTGTTAAAGAGTTCGCGGAAGAATAATTGGAGTGATTTGTTCTCCCTTAAAAGGCGCCGCTCTACAGTTTTCGGGGCCTTTTCTTCTTTTCTTTTCAGACCCCCAAATGATGTGAATCATCGGCCGTTAGACGACATGCAGCCACCACCTATCTCTCCGCCTCCGTTTCAGATAAGGGCCATGTTTCTTAATTCTTATTCTTGTTTAATTTAATTCTTATATTTGTAATGTTAACTTTTAAACTTGTAACTAATAAACTAAATTATTTGAAATACAAAATGTAGATTGATTAATTGTGTAGCGTTATCTTTGAATTTAATTGGACTAGAGTAACTCACTTCGGGGTGCGGACTAGAAGTTTAATAGACAAATCTGGTTATTATGAAAATATTAACTTAAATGAACTTAAGGGTAGTTAACTGGAGCGCCGCATTAGTACAGTAAATTAGTGAAATCGCTTACAATTACAGTATAGAATATATATTATTGTATGAACTGTTCTCAGCTTGGGTGTTAATACTCCGCTTTTTCATCGCTTACCACTTAACTATCTTTTACTTATAGACATCCTTATTCTTTATTGAGTCCCTGTTATTGTACTTGTACAAAAAAAAAAAAGGTTTTCTTCGAGGTTAGTGTGTGTGCAAAATTATTAATAACATCATTGTAATAAAATTTTCTTTGCAATATCATTTTGAGTGCATACATAGTAACATCTATCTGTTAAGCTTTTCATTTTTCTCAGTAGATTTCATTATTCTCTGTCCGATGGTAAGTTCGTTGTAATTTTAATTATTATTATTATTTTTTTTCTTCTGTTTTCTTCGACCTTCAATTTTTTTTACGCCCTAGACTCATGCCTAAGCAGAAAAACGGCCCTGTATACTTAAGCGATTTTTTTCTTAAAAGTTGGGAAATTTTGATTTTTTTTAATGCGTTATTGCTGTATTCTCTTGGAACGGTTGTGGCCAACCCAAATGACTTTGCGGGTAACTTTGGAAAAAAACATAGCATGTTAAAGCATAGGTAGCATATTAAAATATATATCCTTTCATTAGCTTTGGACCCATTACATACATCTTTTGGAGTGAAATTTATAACAGAATGAATGATAATTATTTTTTATGTATACAAAGATGGATAATATAATAATGATGCAGTGATCAAATAATGTTTAGTTTATTTCATTAGTGAGATATTTGTTTCTCAACTCTTTCACTTAGTTTTTGCGAGTCGATCTTAATGCGTTTATTTGCACATCGTAATTATGGTGCTGATTTTCGCCAGTTGAGTCGGAGCGCGATTTATGTTTCGTAAATTTCATTTTCGAGATACAAAAAGGAAGGGGAAAAAAGATTCGCAGATGTAAAATAATTTTAAGGCGCTCACAATTTTTGTGTGCCATTTCGCTCAAATTTGAAAATTATTCTTTTGTGACATAAATGTTATTAAAATTTATTTTGGATTTTGTTATTTCAAAAATGTGTTTTAATTCATTACTGCTTTGTAAGTCGACTAGTTCCATTGAAAGATATTTTGGGGCTGACTCTACATCGTCATGAAAGGGAGATGAATATATTTGTTACGGAACGTTTCGTTCTATAAAGTTAAAGTATTGAAATTTTCTATAGAGAATTCGAAGAATAATTTTTATTCTATTAGACTTAGCTGCGCTCACATCAAAACATTGCAACGTCTGATGCCAAAATACGGATTGTTGCCAATCCGGTAAACTGAAGAATGTTACAAGGAAATTGCTTCAAGATTTACAATATAAATACACATTATAAATATAAATATTAGTTTACATTTAATACGAATTCCTAATATTACAAATACATAAATATAAAGTTATACAATTCATTTTAAGAATTAATTATTTTACAAATTATAATGTTCTATAATTTTATTAAATTTCTGTTTGTTTATTAACTCACTTGGTTTGAGCGGCCATTAGTTGGCAACGAATTAAATAATATTTGTCTCAACATTACTCCCCTACCAGTAACTGAGTTACGAATCAAGAAGTATGGCACACACAGGTATAATTTTAGTTTTTAAACTTTTAACTAGAATAAATCAACCACTACAATTACATATTTGTACATATGCTATATACCATTTGAATTAGTAATGTTATATACAATGAAATTAGTTTGATGTAGGAGAAATCACATACATTTATAAGCATTTGTAACAGTCAAATAATCCAAAGTAATATCATAAACTTGATCATGTAAAATGTTAAATTATTTACAGCGAATATCAGTCCTGAAATCTTACAGGTTTATTTACCCGTCTTCCACATCTTGTAACAGTGGGCTTATCATCAGATAAGAGGTTAGAGTCATTAGCTGCTGAATTCTCATCCGATTGTTTACATGGAATTGTTGATTTGTCAGGAATCGAATCTGTCACTAACAAATATGCTAGTTTTAGTCTATCCCTTGATATAGTCACAGGCTTACCTTTCACTAGCAGTGTGAAATATTTTTCACTTCTCTCTGTTACTGGGAGTGGTCCATCGTATGGTGGTTCCAATGCTTTCTTCTCGATCTACTCTCACAAATAGATGAGTGCAGGACTTTAAGTCTCTATGAACAAAAATCTTTTGACTTCTTGGAGGGGAAGATTTTGTTGGCTTAAATTCTTCCATAAAAGTCTGTAATGTAGTGATAAATGTTTCAGGATCAATTTGAATAGAAGGTGGATCAAAAAATTCACCTGGCAATCTGATGTTAGAACCATAAACCATCTGAGCTATTGTATGATTGGTATCAGGTCTTAGAGCTGTTCTTAGTTCTAGTAAAACCGTTGGTAATGTGTCTGTTCATTTGATGTTGTTATGAGCTTTGATTGCTCCTTTCAAGATCCTATGTAACCTTTCCACTTTCCCATTGCATTGAGGGTGATAAGAAGTTGTATGAGCTACTTTAGCTCCACAAATAGCAGCTATACTTCTGAACAACTGGGACTCAAATTGCCTTCCTTGATCTGTAATTATTTTCTCAGGTACTCCAAATCTGCAAACCCAGTGTTCATAAAAAACTCTGCTTTACAATCATGGAAAGGGAACTGCTTCCATCCAACACGAAAAACGGTCAATAAGGTCATACAAAATGTCATGCCTTGCGATGGTGGAAGTGGACCAATTAAATCAACTGTGTATCACACTAAGTCTTGCATCAGGTACTTCATATTCTCCAAATTTTGATTTAGTATGTCTGTGGACTTTAAATTTTTGACAGGGAATACATGTCCTTGCCCATTCTCTTATTTCTTTTTTCATATTCGGCCAGATAAATTTTTCAGTCATCAATTTGATAGTTGATCTAATTCCAGGGTGGGAAAAACCATGAATTTGTTGAAATATTTGTTGCCAAAACTGTTGTGGAATGTAGGGTCTTATATTGGGTGTGGAAATATCACACCAGAGTGTTTTTCATGATGGTAATATGCATGACTTGAATTTTATTGAAGAGTTACTTTCATTAACTGTTGCAATTCTATATTTTGGGTTTGTTCATCTGTTATTGCATCATAGTCGATTACTGTAACTGTTTCGATTCTTGAAAATGCATTTGCAACAATATTATCTTCTCCTTTAATATATGTAATATTTTTTGCAAATTCAGAATTGTATTGAATTTGTCGTAGTTGCCTTGGAGGTGATTTATCAGGTTTTTGTAAAAATGCATAGGTTAAAGGCTTGTGATCTGTATATACTGTAAATTTTCTTCCTTCTAGCAAATGTTTAAAATATTTAATGGAAAGATAAATATCTAGAAGTTCACGATCGTATGTGCTATAATTTTGTTGTGTAGAGTTAAGTTTTTTTGAATAAAATCCAATTGACTTCCATGTTTCCTTTTCAAATTGCTGTAGAACTGGACCTATAGCAGTATCAATAGTATCAGTGAATAATGCAAGAGGTAAATCAGGATTTAAAAATGATAACAGTGCTGTATTGCTCAAGTCATTTTTACAATTTTCAAACTGTTTTTCAGCTTCATCTGTCAACTGTATTTTTGTCTTGTCTCTTTTTTTTGGGGCTTTTTTTAAATAATCATGTAATAAGGCTTGGTTTTTCGCAGCATCTTTTAAGTATCTTCTGTAGAAATTTATTATTCCGAGGAAAGTACGAAGATCGTGTAGAGTTTCTGGTTTTTTTAATATTTGTTTTCTGGGAGAGGCTTAGAATCTTCTTTTGAAATAAGATATCCTAGAGATTCAATTTCTTCAACTCCAAACACAGATTTGGAAATATTTATTTTCAATCCATAAGTGTTTAAGCATTCAAAAATATTTTTAGATGATTTTCATTAGTTGACGCAATAAAAATATCGTTTAAGTAAGGGAATGTAAAATATAATCATCTAAAGACTTCATGCACGAATCTTTGGAATTTGGCAGGAGCATTTTTTAAGACTAAACTCATCACATTAAATTCGTAGAGACCCAAAGGTGTTATAATTCCAGTTTTACATTTATCTTCTTCTGCGATAGGTATTTGATAGTAGGCTTTAATTAAATCTATTTTGGAAAATATTGTGGTGTTTTTTAGAATATGGTGGAAATCTTCTATTCGTGGCATTGGGTATCTGTCAGGAATTGTTTGAGCATTAAGTTGTCGATAGTCTCCACATGGATAAAATGTTCCATCCTTCTTAGTTACAAGATTCATTGGACTGGCCCATTGTGAGCTAGTAAAGTTTTCATCCTGTTCAATTATCACGCATTAATTATGGCCAAATTGATTTATTAAATTGAACAATTATTTAACATATACACACGACATCACAAAACGGAACAATACTCAACATGTCTGAGTTCTGATCTTTTGCGCAACTCGCTTTGCGCAGCTTCCGAATTCCCTCTTCAAATTCTCGAAGGGATTATTTAACGGCCGATCTGGAATGATGATTTAAGGGTTCTCCCAATGGAAAAGCATCCGTCTGAAGACGATGCGCCTGAAAATAGACTAAAAAAACAAAAAAAAATATATGGACACAATTTAGAGAGAAATAATTGAAAATTGGTTACGCGTGCAGAGCCCCAGATAATATAACTCCTCGGAGACACATAAATATACATACATTACAGAAGACTACGTAATAGAAATAGGAATTTCACACAAAAAAACACAAGAGAATATATATAATGAATACTCTACATGCATATTAATTAAATTTTTTTACTATACTTCTAAAAAGAACTTTTAGTGAATATACATAAAAATGAAGCAAAAAAACCCTACTCAGAAATTCTAAGCCTAGAGAGTGCATCTGCATTGCCATGAGCACTACCCCTTCTATAGGAAACCTTAACATTGTATCTTTGTAAGGCCAATGCCCATCTGGTCAATTTGGCACTGTTAGGAGCACTATTGGTAAGATATGTCAAAGGGTCATGATCTGAAATGACCTGGATTTGTGACCCAAAGATCCAAGTGTCAAATTTACGAAGCGCCTCTAACACGCTAAATGCTTCACGCTCGATCGTGGACCACTTCATTTGGGCCAAAGTAAGTTTTTTGCTAAAGAAAGGAATTGGCATTTCCTCCATATGGTCATTGTGCTGAGCTAAACAAGCGCCAATGGCAGTAGCGGAAGCATCTGTGAATAGTAGAAAGGGGCTAGACAAATCTGGTGTATGCAGAGAAGGCATTTTTACAAGTTCCTCCTTAAGATTAATGAAAGAATCTTCAGCTGCGATTCCCATGGAATGTCCTTCGGAATGTTCTTTTTAGTCAAGTTAATTAAGGGCAATACTAACTGTGAGAAGTTCGGGGGTATAATCTCGATAATAACTCGTGAGACCCTAGAAACTTCTGACTTCACTTTTTGTGGTAGGTCGACTCAGTTTCCGAATCGTTTCTACCTTTTCAGGATCAGGAGAATGTTTTCCTGGACCAACTATGTGACCTAAAAACTTGACAGATTTTCTAACAAAGGCACACTTTTTCAGGTTCACCTTTAGCCCTACTTTTTGTAAATACTTAAACACCTTGGCGATGTGATCGAGGTGTTCTTCCCAAGTTGTCGAATAGATAGCGACATCATCGATGTACGAGCGACAGTATTTCCGATGCAAAAACAGAGGATTGTCCATGGACTTCTGAAAGGTGCTTCCAGCATTTTTCATGCCAAAAGGCATAACCTTCCATTGATAATGCCCTGAATGAGTCACAAATGCTATCAAAGGCTTGGCCTCATCCTTGATTGGGATCTGCCAATAACCTTTCGTCATGTCTAGTACACTTATGAATCTAGCTTGGCCAATTTCAAAAAGAAGGTCTCTTGCGTTCTGCATTGTATATGCATCAGTAATTGGGACATTATTTAAAATGCTATAATCTACACAGAGTCTTACGCTTCCGTCCTTTTTAGAGACACATACGATAGAGTGAGCCCATTCACTTTCACTAGGCTCAATCAGTCCTAATTGAAGTAACTCGTTAATTTGTTTACTTACTTCTTCTTGAAAGGCTATCTGTATGCGATAAGGTTTCAGTTTCTTAGGAACGAAATCGGGCATTAAACTCACTGAATGTCCTTTTACCTTAGTAGAGCTGGAACAGAGCTAAATACGTCTGAAAATTTAGAGAGGAGGTCCGCAAGCTGATGTTTTTGAGAATTTTCTAGACCAGCAGAGCTGTCCATCACATGGTTATAAATGTCATTAACGTCCAATTGTACTGTATCAGTAGGGGCATAGTGAAGTTCACCAAATTCATTGTCTCGGTCAAATATAAGATCTATTAGCTCAATTCTGGTTACGTACGGTCGTAATTTATTGAAGTGGAGTTCCTTTTCACTTCCATCCTCTATTTTTACTCTCGCTGTATGTGGTCTCGGTTGTTCTATGATAGATGCGGGGCCCATCCATATTTTTAAAAGCTTGTGAGACGACGATGGGATAAGTACCAAAACTTGGTCATCAACTGTCAAACGTTTTTCTCTAGACCATAGGTTCCCAAACTTTTTAGCCTCATAGACCCCTTGGCAGGTTTTTCAGTTTGGGATAGACTTTCCTAATGTTAAATTTGTGCAAATTTATCAATTTAAATGTATTTTTGACAGCAGGTGTAGAGCTATTTACTTTAAAAGATTAAAATTTTTAAATGTAGTGAAGTATAGAAGAGTTTAAAATTTAAGAAAACACATGTTAGTTAATTTAATTAGTTCATAAAAAATTAACTAATGCATAAAATAACTGTTACATAAAGTAACTTTGCGACAAACAAGTGCTTATTGTGGGAGGGAGGAATCTGGGGATGCAATAATAAACTTTTAACATTTGGCATCAATCTTATCAGGGCTTAACCCTAAATAATTCCTCGGTTAATGGTGTCCAGTATTTTCTTCTTTCTTTTTTGTTTTGGAGATTGGCAAGCGCACCTTCTCAATCGAAAAAACAATTAAAAGCTTTCTCAAGATATTCCATAATATGTGTTAAGAATCCCCTAACGAATTCTCTTTGTAACCGCCAGAGGGCGTCTGAACACTATGTAAGTAGATACTTTTGTTTTTGTTTACAATCACTCTGAACTTGTACACTGAAAGTAGCTCTTTCAGCTGGAAGGTGCCAGGCCTAATAACACTGGATAAATAAATTGTTAACGATGGCTCTCCTTTGATGACTGAATTTAACTGCCTGAACATAAAATAATTTTTAATATGGAATGAATAACAGGTATATCTTTTTAAAGCTAAAATTGTTGACATCGTTTCTAAACTTTACTTTAAGGTGAAAGACTTTCGTTGTTTAACATCTTACATGACATCTAGATGGCGCTGGCTAATGCAAAATTTTTGGCACAAATATTTTTCTAAAGATTCCCTAGATGGGCAATAAATTTATCTCTCCGGTACTCCTTTCAACAAAATTCTCCCCTCAGCGAAAGGAGACACTCCCTGACTGGGAAGGGGGGATCGTAAAACTGGTAGGGAAAAGCTAGTTCTTTTTTTCTTTTTCAGGGGGGAGGGGGTAAAACAGCAGTGAATCTTGTCCATGGAAGAGTTCTTATTTCTGGACAAAGATCAAGTGTCAAACTTTTTCGGCTCATGGAACCCTTAAAACTGTAAGATATTTTCCACAGTGTTGGATAAAACGACATGGAGACCCCTTAGGCAATCCAGTTCTCGGGGCCCTGTAGCCTAATAATCTTATTACACAACATTTTAACAATATATTTCATTGCACAAATAATACAAACAATCAGCAAATTAAAAAAAATATGTAACTAAACAATAATTATTTATTCGAATCTGTAATAAAAACTAATTCTTGCAGCAAAAAATAGCTAAATATTTGGGGTTTTCTTTTTTTTACTTTTGGGACCCATAGGCAATTACCTACTCCGGCCTAGTAAGTAATTCGGCACTGGTTTTCGGGGAATCCCATTCCACACTTATAGAAGAATATATCTTAACATAATATTTAAAGTATATTGATAAACATATTCTTGATGTTACAGGAAAAGACTTTTAAAAATTTTATTTCTTATTGAAAAAATTTATGATGTAATGTTAATGTTATTTATTCATTGATTATATTACTTTTTGATCCAAATGTCACCTGCGCATACATTATATTTACTATTCTCAATTTTTACACAAACTGTCGGCCTTTGGAAATAATGTGTAGTAGCATTTCATATTCCGCGTTTAATTCGTTTTTATATATTGTTTTTGTAGCCACTCGCGTTGAGAAATATTTTTCACTTACTAAATACATTTTGTGAATGGCATTAAAATGTTCACAGCTATGTGAGAAATTCTGCGTATTTTGCAAGAATTGGCAACCTAAAATTTTGGTGTTCTCGCTTAAATTTAAATTTTTGCTTTGAATCTGTTGATATGTCGATAAATTGTTCCATCTTCTTCATTATAGGTGTTCCCCCCTCCCCACCACAAATGTAAAAGGTTTCAAAACATTATACTAACTAGTATAAAATTACTTTGTGGAACTCGGGATAGCAAACAATAGTATATTCACAATCTAATAGATAAAGAAAAAAGTTTTAAATTCATTTATTATAATACAATAAAAGTTTAAAAAGTTTTTCACAACAAAGTTAAGTTATGCATAAATAAAATTTTTAATTTTAATGTATGAGATCATCTTTAGATAATTGTGGTTATACAAATTTAATGAGAAATTGAATCCGTTTTGCATACACATTTATAGTTTTTCTTTCCGATTTTTTTTTATTGTGACTCGTGGAATCCCAAGGTTCTCTGGAACACAGTTTGAAGATCAATGCTCTATATAGATGATGTAAAGAACGAAACTGTGTTTAATTTTTTCTGAATAAATGATTTTCAAACGAAGAATAGGTGGATTTAAAGCAGTGAAAAATTTAATTTCACGTTTTAATCTGCTGTATTAAATGAACAATCAATATGATACAATTTTACTTTCATGTGATAGAAAAGCGGTTGGCAACCTATTTCACGCGTGCCACACGCGGCACAATTCTCAATGGCACTCTGCACTACTCAACATATGTGTCAATTTTCAAGAGGATGAAAGTTGATAAATTTGTAATGGATCTTATTTGACAAATATCTCAAAATTATGGACAATTATGAAATGTCGAAAAAATCGGAAAGATAACTCCAAAGATAAATTTACAGCTATTTTGTAAATTATTGAACGTCATTTCTGGAAAGATTTAATTGTTTCAAAAGAGAAAATTGTATGCATTCTGCTCTCTGCTTTTGGTTCCACTTATCTAAGTAAAAGCTCTTTCCTCATAAGAAAAATATTTCGAGTCCACATAGAAAATCAACAAAGAATTGTCTCAATTTTCTTCTTAGACAAATTCTTATCTACAAAATATAATTAAATATTTTTCAAACAAAATACGCAAATAATAGCCTCATTACATTACATTTTGTATACATATAAAAATAATGAAAACAATAATAATTCTTTCTGTTTTAAATTTTTACTCCAATAAATGCTTGTAATGAATCCAAATCTATCATAGAAATATATATTTTTATATGTGGCTCGCGGAATTGTAATGTTTTTTTCCGAAGTGAAAAACAAGGTCCGCAAGGTCATTTGGGTTGGCCACCCCTGTCCTACGCAAAACCCCATCAGAAGACTTTTCAAGTATCATCAAAAGAGAGGACCCCCTTCCCCCCTCACACTCTGCAGTTTCTTCAGCTCTTTTCTGTTTTATTACAGAGCAATAAAAGTTTCTACCCACCCCCTTTTTTTTGTACCTTTCCCTTTCTCTTCTTTCCTAGAGACTTAGCACCAATGTTTGCCGTGAACTAATGAAAACACCGTTTACATATTTAGAAAATGAATTTTTTAAAAGTAAGTGTTTTAAAAGTTTGTTCAGTGGATTATCATTTTGTGAATACTTTATTTTCTAATTTAAAAATAAACTAGGCCGAATCAATATTTTAACTATAGTACTAAAAGAATTTTGTAAAAATTTTACTACTTAAAAATTTTATTACATATTTTACTAAAATGGATATATTCTGAATTAACTTTAATTCTGACTTTGATATGTGTAAAATGTATTCCGCAAAGAAACCGCAGCATCTATTATACTAAAAATTTAGTCAGACTTGACCAGGGAATTGAAAATGTTCAATGATAGAAAATACCAGTCAGTGTCGGTTTACCCATTGGGCACTTGGGGCGGGCGCCCTGGGCCGGGAAGGGCCGGATAGGCTGGACTTAAACAGGTTTTCTAGTTATAAATTTCGCTTCTCCAGTGCCAAGAGTACCTTCTGCTCCCAGGTATCGAAATGAGCCTAAACAGGCACTGCAGACAGTTATTTTGAATAGAAAAAAAAGCAAATTTAAAGATACAGCGACTTTAAAATCGCGATATTGCCATATTTATTCGAATCTAAGACTCATCTTTTTATTCCGATGTTAATGCTACTAAAAATTGGTTGCAAGACGGAAAAGAATCGAAAGACGGAAAAATTCATCGGATAGGAAAATTGAACAAGATACTATCGGATAGAAACTATATAGATTTTTGTTTATTTTTAAAAGTTTTTTATACTGGTAAAATAAAATAATTGTTCATTTCTTATTAATTCACCTTTTTTTATTTCGTAAAATGAGTGAGTGAGTGAACATTAACGTCGCACTGAGGGCTTTTGGCGACGGACTTCGCAATTTTGAACCATGGTCAAGCGACGAGGACGACACCTGAGCTAGTATCCCCTCTCCTAACTACCACATCACACCAACGGGAGAGCATTTAAGCTCTCGACAGATTTACAAATAGAGTACAAATAGAATTTTAAATTTTATTGATGAAATGAGTTTTTTATATAAAAGATACTTGTAGTTATGCAAACTTCAATCCATTTTACATACACATTTATAATCTCCTTTTCGATTGTTTATTGTGACTTGGGTAACCTTGAGAGCCCCAGGGTTCCGTGGAACACAGTTAGAAGACCACTGCACTATATGAATGCTGAAGAGAACGAAACAGGAGAAAAGGTAGATATACAGTAGTGAAAAATTAAGTTTCATGTTTCAATCTGTTGTATTAAAAATGGACTAACAGTATGAAGCAATTTTACTCTTATCGAATAAATATAGTACCATAGAGAATTATATGGTTTATTTTCCAGAATTAAGCTGGCATATAATTTACAAATAAATTTTCATAATTTGCTATGAATTCCATGTAAAAATAAATTCCATGTAATTGGTGAGTATGGTGTCTTTTGGGGAAAATTTTGTTTTTATTCTTTTATCCCCTTCTCTCTCTCACACACACAAAATAATATTCCTAAAATGTTTCAAAAATTTCTAATCTTATTAGTTTTGGAAGATGCATAACAATCATCAATCAAAAAAAGTATCAAAATAGTTAAAAACGTTGGTTTTTTTCCCCACTGATATATAAAACATTTCTTGTCGAATAATTCTTATATATTTACCGATTCTACAAAGTAGAAAGTAAACTTCTTTGATATGCATTTTATCTGCTCCTTTTTCTAAAAAAATAATAAGTATGTGTGTGAAAGGACTATTGTTTCAAATACAGAATCGAAAATTTTATCTACGTTAAATAATGTACATTGGTGTGCAAAAATTAAGGACGAGACGGTTTTTTCAATATAACTTTGTACAAAAACATTCCAAATCAACACATTTAATACCGTAAGATCCCCAATACGTAAGGGCATGAGTAATGTAAGCAACACTTACTAAAAGAGAAATCAGAGGGATAAAAAGAAGCTTTATTGAAAAAGTAGCATGGAGCGCAATGCGACTGAAGGCCGAAACATCCCTGTGATGGGTGTCCAGCAAGAAATATCCGGTATTTAGTAGGGGATATGATCTCCCCTGACTGCTAGGCAGGTTTCACAGCGTCTGCCCATGCTGAGAATGAGGGTGTCAATGAGTTGTTGAGGCATTGCTGCCCATTCGTCTTGCAGCGCCAATCGAAGCTCCGGAATCGTTACTGGTGGTAAGGTACGAGCTGCCAAGCGTCTGCCTAGAAAATCCCATACATGCTCGATGGGATTGAGATCCGGAGATCGTGCCGGCCAATCCATACGTTCAATATCCTCACTCTCTAAGAGCTGTTCGGCAGCTACTGTGCAATGACATGGTGCATTGTCGTCCATGAAAAGGAACTGCGGACCCATAGCGCCTCTAAAAAGATGCACATATGGAAGAAGAATCTCGTTACAATAACGGATCCCGTTGACTGAACCTGCGTCGAAGATGTGAAGGTCTGTACGACTACCAAGGATGATGCCTCCCCAAACGAGAACACCGCCACCTCCATACCTGTCCCTTTCAATGATGTTCGAGGGATGATTGCGGCTTCCCCGCTCTCTCCAGATGAGTATGCGATGAGAATCGCTACTCAGACTGAATCTGCTCTCATCTGTAAAGAGTACTCGTCCCCATTCATTGTCTCTCCAATTCCGGTGTTCCCGGCACCACAGAGAACGCCTTCTCCGATGGGCAGGCGTTAGAGGTACACACCGTACAGGGCGTCGTGCAAACAGACCACCACCGTGCAGTCTTCTGGCCACGGTAAAACGCGATATCGGTCGTCCAGTCGCCTGTGTCGTGTGTCTAGCGATTTCTCCCGCTGTCTGCCGCCTGTTTCTTCTGGCCTGTAAGGCAATATACCGGTCATCTGCGGGTGTGGTTCCTCGTGGACGACCACTACTGAACCCCGGATAGCTGTTCCTGTAGTTTGAAATTGTCTCCAAAGTCGTGAAACGATGCTGTGAGCAATTCCGATCTCTGCAGCCACACTTGTCACACTGCGACCTTCCTCCAACTTCCCAATGATTCGACCTCGGGTAAAAGCATCCAGATGTCGTCTAACAGATTGATTATTCGCCATTTTTCGCTGAGGCAGCAACTCGGTGTGATTTTAACTGCTATACGGTGTGCAATCTCTTTGCCAGAAATACTAATCTTACACCGACAACATGCTTTATTACTCAGACACTCCCCCATTACGTCTACCTGCATATCTGCGCATGTGCTACCGTGCATCACCTCACTTAATCTCCTGATTGGTCTTTCTGTCCGCTCTGCCTCTTCGTTCAGCTGATATGCTAATTTTTCGACTTCGTCCTTAATTTTTGCACACCAGTGTATGTTCTTACATGTTCTAATAATATATGCACTTATATATAATTTATAAAAAACAATAATATTCGTGTGTTAAAACGAAGTAGTAATCCTAAAGGGAAAGTTTATTAATTGTAATTAAATTATTATAATTTCAATTATAATTCATAAGATTACGCTGGATTCCATTTGGATTTGCTTTTTCAGTATTGAGGGGGAGGGGGAGTGATTTCTCTTTTCTAAATAATAAATTTTCTTAATTTGTTTCAATGATTGTTAAAAATAACATCTACTGTCTCTTCATACCATTTCCTTCTTCGGTGGTGTGGGGTAAAGAGGACTGGTTAAAGCGGACACATAATATTTCGTGTCTAGAGCCATCATCTCCTACAGATCGGACCCCCCCCCCTCTTAGAACAGATAAAGAGTGCAAATAAATAAGTAAATAAATGCTTTTAAAAATCACAAATATAATTTAAAACGGAATTTTAAATGGCAAATATCTTTCACGAGTGCTAACGTTTTCTTTTTTTCTTTTTAAGGAAGTTTTCTGTTTTTTCACTATTATCTTACAAGAATAAATACATTTTTTATTTGTATTAAATTGTTAAGATATTATTATGCGAATGCGTTTTAAATATAGCGAAGTGTAATAAAAATAAGAACTTTCAGAGAAATATTTAAAAATTAATAGTAAGAGTAACAGTATAATGAAGGGTCGAAACTGTGTACAACAGATGACATGAGACTGATTAGGGAAACAGCGCAATAGGTACAAGAATATCCACTCTTTTAACCCAGCTTCCCAGAGCAGACAGTGTTTCACTGTCGTCCGCTCTGACCACGTAACCTTTCCTTCATACTGAGAGGGAATGTCCAATCTGGGGTCAAAGACTATCTTTGATCAGCAAACCCCTCTCTTTTCAACTAGACATTGTTATATTGCCTTTCTGCATTGTTCAAAGACTTGAATACTGCCTATCATAGGATGTTTACGAGCTCTATAACTTTTAATTTTAATTTTTAAAAAATTAATGTTCTTAGAAGTTTATTCAACAGGTTGTCTTTTTGTGAATGCTTTATTTTCTAATTTAAAAATAAACTAGTAATAAAAATAAATATCTTAACTATAGTACTAAAAGAAAAACACCTATGAGTAGCCAATATCTGTTAATACGGTAATGCCTCACATATTTCTCTTTTTTTCATAAATAAGTTATATAAAAATTTACTACTTAAAAATTTTGATATATTTAACTAAAATGGGTATATATTTTGAATTAACTTTAATTCTAAATTTGATATGTTTAAAATGTATTCAGCAAAGAAATCACACAGCGACTATTATATTAAAATTTTTGTCAAGAACATCGGGTTATTGAAAATATTCAATGATAGAAAATGCCAGACAGTAATTTTTAATAGAAAAAAAAAAAAAACTAAAATCGCGTATTGCCATATTTATTCGAATCTAAGCCGCACTCCCCCCCCCCCCTCCCGATACTTATGCTACTAAAAATCGGGTGCAGCTTAGAATCGAAGTCGGAAAAATTCATCAGAGGGAAAATTGAACAAGATACTGTCGGATAGAAAAAAATCACAGATTCTCGTTTATTTTTAAAAAGTTTTTATAATACTGATAAAATAAATTATAATTATTTTCATTGCTTATTAATTCACCTTTATTATTTTTTTTATTTCGTAAAATGAGTGAGTGAATATTAATGTCGCACTGATCAGTTACTCAGGGGCTTTTGGCGACGGACCTCGTAGTTTTGAACCATGGTCAAATGACGAGGACAACACCTGAGATGGCATCCCATCTCCTACCCACCAACGGGAGGACGTTTGAGCTCTCAACAGATTTAATGTACATCGCTTTGTGACCGCGGTAGCCGAGTTCTCTAGGTATCGGATCGTGGCTGGCATGTCACGAGTTCGAGCCCGGTACCACTAAATACCCGCCGTGTAGGGGAGCGATACACGTTAAATCTGTCGAGAGCTCAAACGTCCTCCCGTTGGTGTTAAGACCTCCCTCTTAGTTAGGAGAGGGGGAAACTCAGGTGTCGTCCTCGTCCATGGTTCAAAATTACGAGGTCCGTCGCCAAAAACCATTCGCGTAGCTGAACAGTGCGACGTTATTATTCACTCACTCGTGCATCGCTTCCCTACACGGCAGGTCTTGGGCGGTACTAGGCTCGAACTCATGAAACGCCAGCCACGAGTCCGTTACCTTGATCACTAGGCTACCGCGGCCACATTTTATTTCGTAAATTTATCATATGTCGATAACATATTTAACACTATTTTTAGTTTTTTCCCCCCACAAAAATGGCTGAGACTTTGGGGGGGGGGATACGGCTTAGAATTGGAGAAAATTAATTAAAAAAGGTAAAAGTTTCTGCTAATTTAATTAAAAAACAAGATTTAGTTGATGATTGTTCCAATGGTTTAATGGTAAAATTGTACGTTAAATATTAAATCTATTCAATGGAAAAAAATTTTTTTTGTTAGTTAAAAATAATAATAATAATTGCATTACAATAATTAGATTAAAATTTTAAATTGTGAGCTTTATAAGAAGTAGTAATTTGTGTTCTCTAGTCAATTCACAGCTTTCGGTCAAGTATAAAATAAGTATACTTTCAGTTTTTCATTCAGTCGCTTCACAGAATTTAAATATTTTTACATACATTTCATCTATAACAGGCGGGAAAAAAATCTAAGCAGCATAATTATAAATTATCTATATAATTTAAATTTTTCAAGCACACATGCAGAAAATATTGAAAACATTCCTAAATGGGGAAAGTTCATCAGGTTTGAGATGTTAAATCTCTGTGTACATCATAAATCTTCTTTATTGTCCACACTATTTGCCACAACTTGCTGGTTACCATAATTTCAGCTGGCGACTATATTTCAGAAAGCTATCGCCAAAATTAAGTATTCGTAGCCAAGAAAAATTAGTGTTACAAAACGATGGTGGCGCCATCTCTTTGAGATAGTCCTAACTACGCCAACAATAATTCAGAATGAACTTAAAATTTAAAATAGTTCCTTGATAAAAACATAAAACTTAATTCTGGCTACACCAGTCAAAAGAGGGAAGCATGCTTTCTAATATACTATTTAATTCTACTCGAAAAAATCAATTTTTTTCTATTAAAATGTGCTTTGCGTTTTCACTTCCTATACTTTAACATAGAAAACTCCAATTTCATTTTGCAATAATGCTGAAAACTGCGTATTTTTTTTCAAAAATCAAAATTCAAAGAACACTATCCTCTAAACAATAATTTTTTTTATACCCATTGAAATTTTTATTATTATTGGAGCTTTTTCCTGCCGGCCAATGTGCTTCCCGTTTGATCCCTATCCTTTAACATTGACCGAAATCAGCCTTAATAATTCCTAATGGTTTATGCATAAGTGCAATACATGCATGTTCCTTTTTATTATAGGCAGTTTTAGGTCCAATATAGATTTCCTGATTCACAAGAAGGCATTTAAAAAGTTTTAAGTCTGTATATTTAAATTTCTGGCAAATATGTAATGTGCAATATATATGTTCCTTTTTATTGTAGGGTTTAGATCCATTTTCTGTAGAAACTCCTGATTGGCAATGTTTGTACTAGTTGATTTAAATAAAAAAAGAATACACTTGAACTTTTGAAAATGGATAACTGTATAAATAAATTATATATAAATTTAAAGTCTCAATGGTAATGATATTGAAACAACTTAATGTAAAGATCTCTTAACAGAATAAAAACTCATATCTTATTTGTAATCACTTTCCCATTGAAAAAATTGTCATAGAGTAAAATTCAGTCATGTTTAATTCTAAATATTGCTAGTGATTTACAAACAAAAACTTAATTATATTTTTTCAGAAGTGAATTATCTTAAAGGTACCTATTTGTAGAGGTTCAACTGTATTCAATTCTCTGTGGCTGCTACCTTGATGTGGTAGAGAAGCTTAAATATCATTTGAAATTTCAAGTGGTATAACTAAAAGCAGTCTTAAATTAAATTATTCATAATAAAATTTCAGTTTAGGAAAACTAATTTAAATACATATTCTGAATTTTAATATATTGCCCTTTATTTCTAGAAAGAAGTTTTTTTTAGACTTAGATAAATTTATAATTCAAATACTTTACATATGTGCGTGTGTGTGTTTCTAGCAAAAGAAGAACTTTAAATAAAATTTCTATAATTATTTTTTTTTGTTTTAAACTACTTGATCATTGTCAAATAAGTCTGAGTTTAACATCTTTCTGAATTATGTAAATATGGCTGAACACAAAATGTAAACATGGCTCTGTGACATTAGGAGTAGGGTTAGTTATCACTCAAAAAGTTTAATTAATGTTGGTTTACACTTACTTCTGAATTCCATTAAAGCAAGAACTGAGTCAAAAGAATGCATGTAAATAAAAATAATTCTGAATAAAAATACCAAAAACTTCAAACCTAGTTGATACACAAAATGCTTCCATCAACCATTGATTGTTATGTTATTTTTTACTCTTTTTAATAATATTTTATATGTAATGATTTTAAAGAAAAAAATCAAAATAACTTATTGAAAATAAGTCTTAACATTTTAGATGAGAAAAAATTACTGTGTTGCACTATCATTTATAATATTTTGTTGATGATGACAATCACTTATCATTTCCAATTTTTAGAGTAATAAAAATAGTTAATAAACTTAATCATATTTTTTTTGTTTCTCTTTTCAGGAGAACATTAGTTAATCTTCTATAATAATTTATTTTATATTGATCTTGCATTAATCTCTATCTTTGTAAAGGGTCACTATTTCTCGTGTGTTACTATCTTATTTGTATCTGTAATTTAATGAATAGTATCTTTTTAAAGAACCATGAATTTCATCAAACCTAATGATGTTAAATGAGCAAAACATTTGATTTCCAAAATGAATTTTTTTTATACCAAAATCTTGATTCTAGTTTTAGTTAAATTTGGATAAAAAATGATCTATACCTTTATGTGCTGCAATTGATAATATTTCACTTTTCGGTGTACATGTGTTTTGCTTTTATCCTGGTTTCCTCCACTGCATATTTAAACCTTGGAAGTTCAGAATCCTGCCTTTCATTTTTAAGTATTATAATGGGGAATATTTAAAAAAAGGAGTGTAAATTACTGCAAGGTAATGCATTTAATATATGTATATTAAAAATAAGTAATACAACACACAAATGTGTGTAAATATCTTGTTCAGAACTTTCAAATGAGAAAATGTATTAATTTTGCTATTTACAAGATGAGTGGCACAATTTATAAAAGGTATATTTGGAAAACTAGTGATAGAAGCCGAAAACTAATGTTATCTTGTACAACTTTATACCAAATACAGCAAATTGAAGGGTTAATAATTAAAAAAAATGTTAGAATGTGTAATTTTTTTTGTATACCTCAGATATTAATTTGAATGTAAGAATATGTGAAAATATTTATTGTGTTATGGCTACTTTGTTGGAAATTTCAAACCAAACAAAAATATGATTATATACATTCCTGACTTTTTTTTCAATTTTTATTTGTGTTTTATAAAAAGAATTTTGTTTGGTTGAGATACTAGCTGATGTTTTTTATAAGGCTAAATGTACTTATAATTTTAGTCTTTTAGAGAATATTTGTTAGTGACTTTTCAATGTACATCATTGTTTTTATATAATTGTGTTTTTATTACTATTCATTTTAATTGAACTAATATTGTGGATGAGAAATTGTTAATTATATATGTGTATATATATAGTATTGAAATTTTCTTTTGTATATGGAGTTTTTCATTTGACTGAATTGCATTACACAGATAATAGTAATTAATACATTGTGGAATAAACTTTTAACACATGCTTTTATGTGAATTATTCATGAAAATTTTTCAGGTTACCATAACTTTAAAAATAAATACAAAATTGAATGTGAACTAAGTTATTAAGAAATAAAAATATAGATTATGTTTACCTTTGTTTAAAAAACTTAATACATTAAAATCACTACAGAAGTAATACAAATTATTGATTACAAATCATTCAGTGACACTTTTTACTCTATGTCCAAGTTAATATAGTATTTTCAGGTACAAAAATCAGGTTGCCAAATTTTCCAATTAAGCATTGATAATTGGAATTCTTTTAAATACTTCATTTGTGTGTTAAACCAATTGCACAAATTATTATATATAATGAACCATATTTTTTTCTATTCTTTTTTTAAAAAATAATTGTAATTAGGTCAGATATTAGTACATACTATTTACATTAAATTTCCATCAGAGAGAAATATTTTAAATTATCACTGAATATGAAACAGAAAAATATAAATTATTTTTAACTTTAAATAGTTTCTCTCTTTAGATACTAATCTCAGTTACTTTTCATTGTACTTTGGGAAGAAAGAAATCACAGAAATTTAATATCCTTTATTTATTCATTTGAAGACAAGTTATTCATCCCATGAAAATCCAAAAATTCTTTTATAAGAACTGAATCTTCTTAATTTCATATAAAAAACATGTTTTATAAGTACAACCCAAGAAAACAGAATGTACAATTTATAACTTCCAACTTATTGGGGAAAGAAAAGAATTTCTCAAATATAATTTTATGCAAATTTCTAGAAATACATCATTAGGATCTTATACAACCTACTTTCCTAGAGAAATGTTACTACTTCTTCAATGAGCATTTTAGACTAATATTGAAGGAAGTTATGACTGTAAATTACATTTTAAAACAGGATAGCTTGCTTTATATACTGACTAATTGTATTTTTTGGGGGGAAATCTTGTCTTGAACTTATTTATTCATTTGAAGGCTCTAATAATTTACCTCTTAAAACTTCAAAAGAAATGCTTTAAAATAATAAACCCTCTTGATTGAACAAAAGTGTATATAAAAAATTAGTTCTATATCATAAGTAAATAAATCCTTTCCAAAAATTTGTATAATCTATCCTAATTTTCTACTCATTGAAAAATATATATTTCTCAAATGTAAATTTTTTGCAGGAATATATCTTCATTAGAATCTTGCAGCACCTACTCTCCAGTATTATTCTTCCTGTTATTCCTTTTTAAAAAGCAAGATGAATGTTTTTGCACTAACTAGGATTGTTGAAAATTATGGATTTATTGCAAACATTAGTGCATTACATTGAAGGACTTGCATAGAATAATATTTTCTTTTGTGAAAATATAAATGCAAGAAATTTAAAATTTTATATGAACGCTAGTTACAATGTTTAAAAAGGAAAGGATATCGAGTTTTATGCTATTAACTGTTACATATAGTAATTTATCTATTTAGTTTTTATGCAATTAGAAGCTTTAGCTGCAACTTTGATGAAATACTTTTTATCTAATTACTTGTAAAACCTTTTTGTTCTGTTATAGAAACTTCTGTGAAAAACACCTTAACAAGAATTTATTGGTGATGAATTTACACACACTTTTTTTTTGTGCCAATTTTGTATGAAAATGAAAAAATATTCCAAAAATGCATGAAAGTTTTCTTTTAAAATCAATAGAACTAAATACTATTTCCTACCTCATAAACATGATAAAATTGAATTTAATCATCCAAAAAATCAATTAATTAGAAAATTATGATACACTTAAACTTCTTTAAAAACTAATAGAAACCTTGTTCCATCAAGAAATATCTTCCATTCCAGTGATGGTGAACCTATGACCCGTGAGTCAGCCACTGACCCACGGAAGCTTTTTAACTGACCCACGATTGCTGGGCAACCACTTGTTTGTTCACGTGATTTTATTAAGTATTTTTAACTTGTGTGGATTATTTTTATTCTATTTGTATTTTTCAAGCACTACATTGACACAAAATCAATTTAAATTCTGTCTATAACCTTCAATTTGATCATTACTGTTCCAAAGTTACGCAAATGACAGCAAATGTGTATGAAAATATGTAGTACTTGAGATAAAGCAAAAGTGCTTACACAATATCAAATAAATTGTATAATTCTACTCACATTTTGTTTGATGAAAAAAAATGGACAAACCAAAGCAATTAACCATATTTAAAGCACTTTCTTCGGATGAAATGTAATTTTTTTGTAAGGTTATGTTCAGTTATGTTTGTAGACAAAGACTTCCATAGCACTTGTATCGTTCCCTTCACTGTTTCACCTTGTGAGAGGCCAATGGGGGCCATGCACACGTCTTTTATTCCCGATAATAACAATTTTTGGCTCGCAATTTAAGGCGCTTGCACCAGTCAGTACCAGTGTTGAACTTACATTTGTGTAATGTGTATGTGTATTATATATAGATGGGTATGTTAATACAAAATTTCTTCTCGAATTATTGTATTCTAAATATAAATATTTTTAATTGTAGCCCTGTACTATGTTGGCGGTTAAAAAAAAACAAGCCATACAAGTTCCTGGCTATACCAAGCTGAATGATTTGATAAATATGGAGGAATTGAAATGAATAAAAATGCTATACGGAATTTTTTTTGTAATGAAAACGTGACTGCACGAACATATAATGTAAAAAGACATTTTGAAACGTTGCATTTTAAACTCGGCATGTTGACAGATGAAAAAAGAAAAACATATTTTTACAAAAGTCAAAAAGAGAGAATTTTTCTCAAAACAGCGTTTAAAAAAAAGTTTTTTCGTTCCAAAAAATAACATTACAGCTGCTAGTTTCCAAGTTACCCATTGCATTGCTCGCAACAGGATAGCTCTTTCAGAAGAAGAATTATTAAAAAAAAAGCATTTTTAGATTGTAGTCCTACATTGTTTGCTGATTTTAAAGAAAAATGCTTCAATATAAAGCGCATAAATGAGTTACCTAAAAGTCGCAATATAATTAAAGATCGAGTACTAGAATTGGAAAAAAAAAATATATATTTTTTCGCAAATACATAACGAATTAAATTATGTAGAATTGTATTCAATTGCTTTAGAAGAAAATAATAAAGTAAATGGTTATGCACAATCTTCAGTTTGTGTTCGATATAAGTTTCGAAATATAATGAAAGAAGAATTTAAGAATTTATGAAACTAATAACGTTGAAAGGAAAGTGTACAGGTATTGATATTTTTACAGAGTTTGATATTGCATTTAAAGAAATGGATACCGACTTTAAGAAAATAGTCTCTGTAACAACAGATAATACACCTACATAGTAGGAGAAAACATTGGACATATTCAGCATCTTAAGCAAAATATTTTTCACATTTCCTGATTGAATTTCATTGTATAATACACCAGCAAGTTTTATTTGTGAAGCATGGTTTAAAAACATTTTACATTGTTCTGTCAGTTGTTATAAAAATAACCAACTTTATAAACTCAAGAGCTCTTTATAAAAGGCAATTTGTAGAATTCTTAGAGAAATTGAATGCCAATATTCAAGGATTTTGACATACAGCAACGTAATATGGCTTAGTTTCGGTCAAGTCCTTCGTCGCTTTGTAACGTTCTTAGAAGAAATTAGGATCTTTTTAATTGAAAAAGACAACAGTATCGATGAATTATCCAATATACATTAACCAACAGATTAAATGTTTCTATGAGTCATCAATCAGAATTCTAATGAACTGAATAAAAACATGGATTAATTGTTTTAACAATGATTTAAAATATTAAAATATTTATGACGAAACTTGATATCTGTACTAAGGAATTGGAAATGAAAATCACATGAAATATTTTCTTCATTTAAGAAAACATTTTCAAACAACAATAATTTTTGAAAACTCTGTTGGCATTAGAGAAAATGCAATTAAAAATATGTAATATATATGCTGGAAATAAAACAAGATTTTAAAAAGAGATTAAATCAATTTAACAGTTTGGAAAATAGATTTCACTTTATTTTATATCCATACAAAATAGAATTTGAAACAATAGAGTTAACTGAATTTATGTGGCTAGGTATCGATAATTTAGAAATGGAATTAGTTGAACTTCGAAGCAGCGTAGTGTGGAAAACAAAATTTGAAGATTTGATATCTGAATTAGAAGAAAAAATTGCGTGAAAATCTTGCAGATAATATTGATTCCACAGTAAAAATTGAAAACATAATATTATACGTATTGGATTTTTTATAAAATAATTTTATATCAACGAAAAAACTAGTTACCCTTAGTCAGCATACTTCTGTGACTGTGAGGGACATTGCTACCGCAGTTGGAAAATCCTGTTTTTCTAGCATTATTAATCAGCAAAATAATTTTGGGAACAGTGTCTACCAAATGAAAGAATAAATTTGGACTCAAACGTAAGACCAAGCCTCGAACAGACAAGTTTCTTGCCCGAAATAGTCTAATGCATCCTTACAAAACATGTAGAGACCTTCAGAGAAAATTATTAGCTACTGGTGTGAGCGTGGATTCATAGACAGTTCGACGAAGCCTTATTGAAGCTGGGAAATTTGCAAGAAAATCAATCGATAAACAGTCTTTAACATCTGCAATGAAGGAAAAAAGTTTGGATTGGGCCAGGAAATATCAATCCCGGCCAGCATAAGATTGGAAGACGGTTGTATTCAGCGACGGAACGCATTTTTTTGTTCAAGCGTTTCGACTGAGATTTGTCAGGTGAAGTGGTGGGGAGAACATCTTATTCAAACAGTTAACCACCCTCAGAAACAGATGTTTTTGGGTTATTTTATTTCTGGAGGATCTGGTAGCTTATTACCAGCTTAAGGGATGTGATGAACTCTAAACAATACATTTCTATAATAGAAAGTAAAATTGTGCATATGATACAAACATTCGCTGTTGGTGCTGGCATCTTTCAACAAGATCTTCCTCCATGCCGTACTTCTAAGCAGAAACAATGAATTTTTTTCAAAAACAGAAAAAAAACCCGGTTCTACAATGCCCTGGTAATTCTCATGTAAATCCTATTAAAAATTTGTGGGCCATTGTAAAGAGACATGTGATAGTAAAGTGGACTGCCCAACAAAGAAAACAACGATTGAGAACCTTATAAAAGTTTGGCTTCGTGATGACGAGATGAAAAATTTATATTCTAATTTAGTGGAATCCATGCCAAACCGTGTACAGAATCTCATTAAAGTTAGAGGAGGACATATTTTGTATTAGAGTGCTATACCATGCATGTAAGTTGAACTATACTAATTAAACAACATTTGTAAAAAAATTTGTGTTTGTCCCAATTAATTCGGTATACTGTACTGAAATAAAAACTAACGCAAACTGTGTCACCAAAATTTAATTTTTTTAAAGAATACTTTTTAAAAAAATATTTTCCTCAAAAATAATTGTAATTTTGATGCAAATAACCAACAAATGTATTATTAAATTGATAAATATCTATGGTGATGATTGAAATACGTATAAAGTATTATAACATCGAATCGAATAACGTCGCCAATTGGCTAGATCTGCCACCAATAAAGGAATACCATTCCGACGCTTATTCAAAAGCATGAATTTTGCTAGCGCATGCTCGAAATTTACTCTTCTTTTATATAGTTTGTACTTTTCTCGTACATGTACAAGAACAATAACCTGGAAGATAATATAATTTTAATTGGTTAATTCTTTTGTTTTATTCTTCTCTTATTCTGTTGTGAAAAATTATTAAAATTGGGAACTTATTTTCTTCGAAAGTGAACGCAGTGAAGTATTACCAAAAATATGGTCTAATACGTATGGACCCGAAAGACTACGGAGCTTAGCGAAATAAGAGACGTAACGGAACTGCAAGACAACATATAGATTCGTACTTATTCGTATTCATGGGGTAACGTCTACGTAAGTAAATCCTTTTTGCTAAGATTTTGAACGCAACTACTGTGTTTTGATCATCTAAATATTGTAGTTATCAGATCTTTCGTTTATTTCAAGTGCACACATTTTTTTTAAATGCAATATTATTTTTTTGTGTTCATCTATAGCCTTAGGCATGATTAAAATCGCTCCAAACAGGCTATAGATGGAATGTAGATTTTATTCAAGATGGCCACCTCACACCTCGTGAAATATGAAGAAAAAAAAATATTACTGAAACTTGATGAAACAACTGAAAACTTTAGAATCACAACCCTTTAAAACGATTTAAAAAGTAGAATAAGAAGAAATTCCCTTTATTTTCCAAGTAAAACGGCGCAGAAAAGTGAAGAGGGAAATTGAATGTGAAGAATTTCAAAATTATTGTGGAAAAAGAAATTAAAATAAGCGAAAGCAGTAAAAAATTAAAAATAAATAAATAAATCATTTGAGGCGGAAAGGAGAATTAAATACTAAAAAAGATACTTCATTATGGGAAGTGAAAAAAATTGGGAAATCATTTATTAAAAGTAAAACTGCAGAAATTAGCTATTTAACTAACATTAAAAAAATAATTCTGCATGACAGAGTTGGAATTAACCACGCAATTTATTATTTTTTTGAGAAAAAGTTGTTGAGTCTTTACCAGATTTATCACATTTCCCTCTGGGTGAAATCTCAATAAAATCTTAAATAGGGTACGAAAAAGAAATTCAATCCCTTAAAAAATTAAATTGATCAAAAGAACGAAGACTAGATTTTGGTATATTACTATCTCGAGTATGGCATGGAACCTTAAAAGCTTGAAGAATTGAAATGACTTCTAATTGTATGGATTTAAATATTGTGTTCTTGTTTAATTGGATAAAGTTAACGGCATATACAGCCTTCAATAGCTCAGTTACTTTTATTTAAAAATATGTTTATGAAATAACAAAATATACCACTACTGAGATATATCAAAAGCTTTTTTTTTCCATTTAAAACTGTCTAAAAATAACTAAAAATGAGTTCAAACACACAAATACTGTATGATAGCGAATTGATTATATCATTAAAGTGTTTCTGAGTAAAAACGGTTTTCACTATATTAATATAGCCTTACCTTGTCTTAGGAAACTGTCGTTGCTTTGGAAGCTCACGTTTTTATGTGTCCATTTACTTTTACCCCGTCTTTGGATACCGTCGTCATTTAGGATGCTGACTCTTAGCTTTACCCTGTCTTTAAAGACTGTCCTCTTTTAGGATGCTGGTTCATAGCATTACCCTGTCTTTGGAGAGTGCCCTCATTTAAGAGGCTAACTCGTAGCATTACTCTGTCTTGGAAATTGTCCTCGCTTGTGAAGCTCAAGTTTATATTGTATCCGTATACCTTTACCCTGTCTTTGGACACCATGATTCATTACAGATACTGACGCACAGCTTTACCCTGTCTCATGTAAGTGTCCTTGCTCAGGATACTGGAACATAGCTTTATTTTGTCCACAGACACCGTCTTCATTTAGAAAGCTGACGTTATTGTATTTCCTTAGTTATTATATTCCATGGTCAGGTAGACTATTATAATGCCAATATATCTTTCATTCCCTATTCAATAATTCAGTTCATCTTTTGGCATTTTTGTTTATTATGCAGACAACACAGAAGACACGTACACAACACAAAGAACATTACATGATTCTGACTCTACAAGCCAAAACGCGTATACATCTCTCACATGACTTGTAGCGCCATCTATACATTTAATATTTAATCTACAACACATTCCCCCCTCCCCCTATGAACGAACAGTTCATAATTTTAATAACTAATATTGTTACTTTCATTATGCTAAATTTAAATGTTAACACTTCAGAATTTCACCTAGAATAATAAAACATACAATATTCATACATTAATAACATTCATAATATCCATTAAATTATGTTAAATCATAGGAGGAAAATAAAATCAAATAAATTTCACAATTATAATGAATTTAAAGTTAAGTAACATATAATACATTTCTGAAAACCTTAAATTGAATACAACAATTTCAAATAAATGCAATAAAATAAAATAATAATAAATTCAAATAAATGCACTCAAAGTTCCAAATGAAATGCACTTAAAGTTGCAAATAATGAAATGCACTTAAAATTCAAATAATAAAATCCACTTAAAGTTCAAATAATAAAGAGTTCAAATTTTGTATTAATAGTATTTAGTTAGATATTTCTAAATTATGTAAAAGTTGCTCAGGACGTTTTATAATTGAATTTTCAGTTTTTATTGCACAAGCTCTAACTTTTTTTATCACGACCTGTAAATATTTCTACTACTTTACCCAACTTCCATTTCCCTTTTACACCCTTTGATGTGCAAAGTAGTATGTAAAACTTTTCTTTTAAGTTTTTGACAAATATTGGTCCGGCGAAATCCAGTCCGGTTACAGCAAATGGTGGAGATTGTTCTATTCTGTCTCTTGGAAGAGGAGCTGTAATCTGCATACCTGGACGGGAATTGAATTTTTTGCAAATAAAGCACTTCCTAATGATAGACTTAATTATTTGCCTTCCTTTTGGTATCCAGTACTTCTCACGAACTTGAATCAAAGTATCTGCAACACCTGAATGTAGCACCTTCTCGTGAGCAATTTTTACCAGGAGTTCTGTAAATCTGTTCTTCGCTGGAATCAAAAAAAATTGGATGTTTTTCATGATAGCTTAGTGTTGACTGCTGCAATCTTCCACTTATCCGTAGAATACCCTTTTCATTCAGAAATGGATTTAGATCTCGGATTTTCGAATCTTTCGGTAAATTCTTGTTTTCTTCCAAACAATTGATCTCAATACCAAAATTTTCTGCTTGTACCTTCTTGATCCAAATTTCCTCAGCTTCTTCAATTTCTTTTGCTGACAAAGGAGTTTTGATTTGATCTTCTTTCTTTAATTTCAGGTTGTTAATAAATCTTCGAATCCATGCCGTAATTCGAAATACCTTTGATATGGAGCTGAAGTCATTGATATCCAAGATTAGTTCTTCATTCTGGAATTCACTCGAATAATTGATTGATATATATTTAACTTTTCTTTCTTCATTAGAAGTCTCCAGAGATAATCTTTCATTCTTCGGCCAATTTTCTTCAGATAATGTCAGCCAATGTGGTCCATGCCGGAATCTTGAATTTTTCATCAATTCTTCTGCACTGCAACCCCTAGAAACTAGATCTGCAAGATTTCGTTCTCCTTTCACAAACCTCCAGTTCTGTGGGTTTGTTAAATCTGGAATTTCATGAACCCGATTGGAAACAAACGGTTTCCACTGTTTCGCATAGCCACGTATACAACTAAGTGCTTCAGTCGAATCTGAAAACAGTATGTAATGATTGGTTATCTTAAATACTTTCCTCAATGTATTTAGTAAACGAGCTCCTATTAAAGTTGCAAGCAACTCCATTCTTGATAAACTCAATTTCTTTAGCGGAGCTACACGTGCCTTCGAAGAAACAAAGTTTACATGAAAATCTGAATTTCCTTTGTAGTGAATGTATGCAATAGCACCATAAGCTCTTTCACTTGCATCACAAAATATTACAATTTGATATTCATTAAATTCTTCATTAGTTTCATCTGTTTTAAAATAATACCTTGGAATGGATAGATCTACCAATGAGTGAACCTCCTTACACCATTTTTTCCATTTAGTTCTCAAATTTTTTCCTAACTCTTCATCCCAATCAAATCCCCCTTCCCAAATTTCTTGAAGAAGAATTTTTATTCTAATCGTGAATGCAGCTACATATCCTATAAAATCAAATAATTTAGATGAGATACGCAAAACACTTCATTTAGTATTTTTAACATTTTTAATGAATCAATAAGAGATGATAAGTCTAATTTAAATTCATCAGTTAAAGTGTTCCGAATTAATCCTAAAACTTTTATGGATACTGCTTCTTTATGAGTTTGTTTTTCAAATTTACTTTCTTCCCAATTTTGACTTAACTCTATAGAATTTGTTTTCCATTTCCTAAGATTCATATTTGCATCTTTTAAAATTAATTTAGCATGTTTAGACAACTCTAATGCTTCATTAACTGTATTTGTTCCTGTTATTAAATCATCTACATATAAGTATTCATTTAAAACCTTATGTGCTAAAGGATGTGATATTTCGTAATTCTTTATGTGGTGTTTTGTGGTTGCTGCTAAGAGAAAAGGTGAAGATTTTACACCGAAAGTAACTGTTTTGTTTCTATAAATTTTTAAATTATTTGGAGGAAAGTTATCTGACCAAAGAAATCTTTGGCACAATCCCTATCTTCTTCAGCTAAAATTATTTGAAGGAAAGCCTTTTCCACATCGGAAACTAATCCTATTCTAAATTCTCTAAATTTTAAAAGTAAAATCAATAGATTTGGATTTAGATTAGGTCCTGCCTTTAAATTATCATTTAACGAGAAACAATTTTTCTCTTTTGACGAAGCGTTATATACTATTCTCAATTTGGTTGTTTCTTTATCATTTCTGATTATGGGATGATGCCAAGGCCGGATCTACGTATGATCTAAATGGGCTGCAGCCCAGGGCCCCCGGGTTCTAGGGGCCCCCTTTCCTCGTTGAAGATAAGAAACGGAAAAGGTGCTTACAATCAAAATTGTAATGAAATAATAAACCAGTAAAAAATACACACAAATCAAAAATAAAATACCCGAAATACCATATCAAATTTATTATAGAGAGCAAGAGCATTTTATTCTTGTTCTTCCGACCTACCACCGAAAATACGGAAATTAATAATTATTAATTTCGAAACTCGTCTATATATTGTATGTAAATACCTTAATAAAAACAAATTAAAATAGTATGTTGGTGACTTTCGTTTAGAAACTACACCATAATTGGATGTAAAATGTTTAAACCTCAAATGAATTTCTTGTTTTTCTCATGATCAGGACATCCTGTGAGGTCTAGAAACAATGGTTTTCATCTAATTGCTAGTGGCCAAGGTACCGGGCTCATGGCAGGCATGTTATGAGTTCGAGGCTAGTGCCGCTGAAGACCCTCCGTGTAGGGGCGTGATGCATGTGAAATCTGTCGAGAGCTTAAACGTTCTCCAGTATGTATGGTGTGATAGATTGGAGAGGGGGTGCCAGCTGAGGTATCGTCCTCGTCACTTGACCATGGTTTAAAATTACGAGGTCCATCGCCAAAATATCTCGTGTAGCTGAACAGTGCGACGTTAATATTCACTCACTCACTATTCATCTAATTGCTGAGAAATTAATTTGCCTCATCAAGAACCAATATTTACTTTGATTTAACTGGATAAAAACCACTATTGCCAAATTGCCCAGGCTAAATTGTTTGAGAGTATTCTTTTCCAAATAGGGTTTTAGCAAAAATATCGATTTTACAAAATATCCTGATGTGATGGGAAAAAATGTAGGTCATTTTCGAAATCAGCACACTAAATAATATAAAAACCACTGAAAGCGCTTCTTTTGTACTTCTCTAAAACTTTAATTGTATAGCTCTGTGTAATTAATAGAGTGTCTATTAAGTACATTCTATTAATTACACTCCTATGTACACGGCGCCGCTCTATAATAGAGTCTCTATCATCTATCATAGAGTGGCGCCGATGAGCATAGAGCATTTATACAAACATAGTGGCACTATTTCTGTAGCCATTTATTTTTGTGTAATAATAATTCTAAGTTACACTATCATACTGATTTGGTACTGTGTCCTATGCACAAAACCTGAAATTAAAGGATACTTGGGTACCCGTTTATTGGTTCCAAGTAAAAAGTAAGTACGAATACACATTTCTAAATTATTAAAGTATGAAGACACGGAGTAGGAAGATTAAGATTATTCATGTAGGTTCGTGGCCTAAATCGCTAAGTAATAATTTTATTGATTAAATCCCTTCACATGAAATGAGTTATTTTGAGAATAAAGATCCAAACAATGTGTGTGTATATTCTGTTACGCTAAGAGAATACAAAGAACAAAAGAGATCATTTTCTAATAATCATTTCAATAAAAAACTTAAAAATGGCCAAGTGCTGGAAAGATCTCGGCTTTGTTATTCAATTAGTATTAGTAGTGTTTTTTTTTTGTTTGACTTGCAAACTTTTTTCTGTAACAAATTCTTAATACACAACCGGCTTTTCTGATTGGAAACACGTAACAAGCTGTTTAAAAAATCATGAAAATTCTATTGAACATATAAATTTAATTTTAGTTTGGTTGACACAAAAAGAAAATAAGTCATTTTTATATAAACAATTACAGGAGCAACTAAGAAAAGATACAGAATATTACCACTATGTCCTCAAACGTGTTATTGAGGTAGTAAAGTATTTGGATACACGATGTTTAGCATTTAGAGAGCAGGAGTACTCAACCTTATTTTATGCCGGGCAACATATATTTGACATGTATTTTAATTACGCCGCAACATGAGGATTAATAGAGAGGGGGAAGCTATAAGATCAAAGACATTTAAAATGTGAAAAATATAAAATCTCATAATTTTGGATCTTATTTTAAAACTATACCAAACTATCAAACAAAACTCATAAAATATAGGTTTCATTCACTTTTTACCCAGTTACGGGGGGATTTTTCAATTCCCGTTAATCAATGATCTCAAGCCCCTTGTTTGCATTCTGCTGTCATAAAAACAAACCTGCCAAGTACTTGGATAATTTGATTTTTTCTTTTGACAAAGCCTTACATATTTTTATTTCAGATATTAAGTTACCAAACGAGGAGGGAAGCAAAGAGTTTTTATTGAACTACAGACTGAAATCAGTATTATCTGTATAAACTGTCTGTTCTTATTGTGCATTTTTGTTTCAAATTTATTCAAATATTTTTTTATTTTATAAAAATAAAATATCCGAACAAATAACTGATTTCATCAAAGAGTACATCGGAAGCATTTAAGAAACACTCTAACGTTCTGTAATAATTCTTAAGTGTATCATTAACAGTTTCATATGTTTGTCAATATATATAATGTTTAAATTTTAAGGGATGCTTTTATTACCTCTACGTTTTTGTGACATTACCACCTGCAAAATATTTATTGCTATTTCAAATTTTTTTTTTAAGAAAACCGATTTATCTCGTCTCTTTAAATGGATCTTTAAGAATAAGAGCCATTGAACGATTTGTGTTCAGTAGTACAGTGACGAGCAAAATTATATTTTTTATATACAAAATTTTCACGACATGTCAAACAAATAATTAATTAATGTTTTTTTTTTTTTTTTTTACGAAATAGTCAAGATCCCAATCGTTTTGAAACAGCAAATATTTTTTAGACATGAGGGTTAGTTAAAAATTAGTTACAACTATAAAATGGTCGCTGCTGCATTGTTATTTGTTATCAATAACCATTACAATTACAAAAAGAAAATTTTTTTTTCTCAATTTGTAACAGCGCGAAATCGATAGCAAAATTGATATATTTGATTGTTTGATTGATAGACTCGCTAAATTTTTAATACATTATTCCTAAATAATTGAATTTGTTATTGCAAAGGACCTAGACCGGGCCACTCAGAATGGTCCAGTAGGCTACATACAGCCCATGGGCCACAGGTTGAGTATCGCTGATTTAGAGGTGCCGAGGAAGTTTTTGGTTCCCCTCATAATGGTAATTTTATGGTTACCCTGAAACTGCTAGCAGAGTTCAACTCATTCATTCGTGAATATATTGGAACTGCGAGAATTACGACCAAAATCGTTAATATATCGTACTTAAAAACAATATATGAGCAAATAGTTGAGATCATGGGCAAGCAAATCTTAAACAATTATATAACTCAAATAAATAACAATGACACAAAGTACTATCGAATAGTAATGGATTCAACAACAGATTTGCCCCACAATGACTAACTTGCTATTATACTGCGATAAAGTTTTCGGGGAAAAGTGTATGAAAGATGTGTCTCATTAATGAAGATTACTAATAACACAGATTTATATTTAATTATCTACAAGAATTTTTGGAAACAAATGGACTGCTATTGGATAATTGTAGGGGACAGTCATATGACAACCCTGCCAATATGCCCGGTCCATATAATGGTGTTCAAGCTCTTCGAAAAGAAAAAAAAGTAAATTCGCAAATTATATGCCGTGTACTGCACATTCTCTTAATCTAGTTGTGCAGAATCAGTTAAGGTTGCAATTGAAATCGTGAACTTTTTTTGATTTTGGGCAACAAATATATGTTTGCTTTTATACTTCGACTTATAGGTAGAAACTTCTAAATCGTGAACTTAAACTGAAACTTACCCCCCCCCCTTAAAAAGATTAAGTCAGACCAGATGGTCTTGTCACTACGATCCTTTTGAAGCCTCAAGAGATAAATAGTGTAATATCATGGAATATTCTTCAGACATTTAGTGACAATGAAAATTATAAAATTGATTTTCAAAAAGAGGCAGCAAATTTATTTTTCGAGTTTTTAACAAAACTCGAAACTGCCATTTTAATTATATTTTGGGAAGCAATTTTAGAAAGATTTACTTCAGTTAACAAAGAATTACAGATTCTTGGGGTTTGGACATCTGTGAAGGGAATAAGTTCATTAGGTCATTAAAAACGATTATAAGTAATGTAGGACATGTGGATTAGATAAAAAATCAAAGGAGTATCAAGACGCATCCAAAAAATTAAGTCCTAATGTAGAAACAAAATATAGCGATGTGAACTAGAGACGGGTAATTTCAAAATATGCAGATAAATTCACAGAAAAGGCTGAGCATGGGACAGAAAAATTTAAAAGAGACACGATTATTGTAGCGTTAGATAAGGTGATGCTTGATTTAAATAGAAAAAAATCAAGTATATATATGAAAAATATAGTAAGAAATATAACATTTGGATTTGCAAGATCAAAGTAAGGAGAACATCAACCTGGAGAGTGTACGCGCTATTACTGATTACTATTCAGATGATGTAGACCACAGGTTCCCAAACTTTTTTGTCTCATAGAGCCCTTGGCATGTTTTTTGGTTTGGCGTAGACCCCCTACTTACCTAACTTTGATTTTTTTCAAACTTATCGACTTAAATGTCTTTTTGACAGCTGGTATAGTGCAATTTACTTTAAAAGATTTAAATTTCTAACAGTAGTGAAAAGTATAGTGTTTGAAACTTAAAAAGCACACACACATCTTAATTAATTAAATTAAAATTTAATTAATAATAAAATTTTTGTTACATAAAGTAACTGAGCAACAAACAAATGCTTTTAATGGGAGGGATGAATCTAGTGTTTCAATAACAAATTTTCCACATTTGGCATCAATCTTGTCAAATTTAACCCTAAATCTCATCGATTAGTAGTGTGCAGTCTTTTATTCTTTCTTTTTTTTGGCAACCTTTCTGAAACTCCTCACTAGGGAAAAGCAATTAAAAACTTTCTCAAAATATTCCATTATTAAGAATAAATACACTGTTGGCCACCGTAAATGCAATATAATGAAGGAAGCACGCAAATAACATGAAATTTACAACATGCATTAGCGGAGGCGAGATATGCAAATGATTAGAATTTCAGCGCAGACACACATCACGCACGTCTGTGGCGCCACCTCAAAGCGCTATTTAAGGCTTGGAGATTTCAACGATTTCAAGTTCGGGAATTGTGTTTTTATTGTGGTTTTTTCAAAAAACGATGAGTTATGTCTCGTAGAAAACAGCGATCAGCTTTTGATCAAGTATCCGAGTTCGACAGAGGAAGGATAGTGGCCTACCGAGATGGTAGATTATCTTTCAGGCAAATCGGTAGTCGTGTTGGACGAAACCAAACAACTGTAATGCGGTTATGTGATCGTTGGATGCAGGAGGGTACGACGGACCGACGTGGTCGATCGCCTCCACCTGAGTGCACCACTGCACTTGAGGACAGGCAAATTGTGCGCATGGCAGTGATGGATCGCTTAGTCACATCACGAACCATAACACAGCACATTGAGTCTGTAACGCATCATTCAGTGTCTGCGCGTACCATTCGACGCCGATTACAGCCGAGTGGTCTGTCCTCAAGGCGTCCATTGCTTGGTCTACCCTTGACGCGGAACCACAGACGTCTCCGCCGCCAATGGTGCGATGAAAGAAGAATATGGGCGGCAGAATGGAATGGAAGTTGTCTTTACTGACGAGTCACGAATCTGTCTGCAACACCACGATGTTCGGATTCGAGTCTGGAGACACCGTGGAGAGAGGATGCTGAACAGCTGCGTTATGCACCGCCACACTGGTCCTGCACCGGGTATTACGGTATAGGGCGGTATTGCATATCACTCTCACACTCCTCAAGCACACATTGCCGGTACTTTAAACAGCCAGCCCTACATCTCCGAGGTGTTGGAACCAGTTGTCCTTCCTTATCTCAGGGCTTGGCCACAGCCATATTTCAACAGGATAATGCACGACCACACGTGGAACGCATTGTCCAGAGGTTGTTCTTCAATCACCAGATTGAACTGCTTCCCTGGCCGGCTCCCTCTCCGGATCTTTCGCCGATAGAAAACATGTGGTCCATGGTTGCTGAACGATTGGCCCAGATTACACCCCCAGCGCCCACACCAAATCAACTTTGGCAACGTGTGGAAGCTGTTTGGTCTGCTGTACCCCAAGAACACATCCAAAGTCTATTTGAATCAATGCCGAGGCGTGTGGCAGCGGGATCTCCAACAATGGTGGCTACTCTGGCTACTGATTCTGGAAGGAACCACACTTCACAGAAGTCTATAAATTTAATCTTTTGATACTTGGTCAACATGTTATCTACAAAATAAATTTTGTTGAGCTATCTCTTGTCTTTCTTGGTGCTGCATTTACGGTGGGCAGCAGTGTAATAGGAATATGTTTTTCAGTGTAATAGGAATATGTTTTTGAAGCCAAAAATGCTCATATCAGTTTCTAAACTTTACTTCAATATCTCCGTTAGTGAGTATTCCTATCAATTCCTCTCGTAATTTGACATTCCTTTTTTGATGCGACCGTATGAGTTCATTGTCTACTGTGGTATCACTATAATCGAAGCATTCTCAAATCTAGTTTCAAAATCTGTATGAAGGGCTTTTAAATGTTAAGCATAGTTTAAAATGTCATTTTCGGGCAGATTGTCTGTGACAAATTGAGAAACTGGGAAAATTTGCAACGCTAATTTTTTTACCCCTTTAGCTTAATTCTGACAAAAAAGCCAAAATGATGGTCGTTTTAATATTATGTATGCTGTTGCCTAGGAACTGCAAATTAACCTAATTAAATTTAAGAAATATATTTGTTAAATAAGTAATTGATTGTTGTTTAAATTTTCTTTTAAAATAAATTTATAATCTGATTAAATGAGAGCCATCATCGTAGACCCCCATTAATACTTCATAGACCCCCAAATTATTTTTTCGCTGCCGTGGACCCCTTGCAGGTTGTCATAGACCCCTGGGGGTCCATATAGACCACTTTGGGAATCACTGACGTAGACCAGCATTTAGTAAATGAAGGTGTTTAATTAAAACTTGTCTAAAACTGAACTAGAGTCCTATACTTGTAGTGATATATTCAATTTAAGTTTTGAAAAGAAACTAGTTCAGATTTTTCCAAATTTGTATACCATTTTAAAGATTTTTCTAACGATCCGTATTACTAGCTGTGAAGCGGAGCGTGCGTTCTCTAAAATGCCCAACATAGAAAACCAATATAGGAGAATAATGACAAGTACTAGGCTTAATTATTAATCATTCTTTCTTTTTATATTGATCTCACCAAAGACTTAAAATTTGATGAGCAAATAAAAAAATATTCAACATAAAAGTGTAGTTTTTTTTTTTTTTTTTTGTAAATTATGTTATTGCTTATAACGTATTTAAATTGTTTGGGGGAAAATTTAAGTTTCATATATTTTAAATTTTTCCGCGCAATAATATTCTAGGAAAAAGGCAAATTTTTAATTATTTAGGGGGCCCCCAGATATTGTTAGCCCAGGGCCCCAAAGGTCCCCGTCCGGCCCTGGATGATGCGGTATATAATAAACAAGATTTTGATTTAAATTTTCAGTATTGACT